>JAPYZP010003415.1:0-11589 GCA_030522985.1 Torymus sinensis | reverse complement strand
CATCTAGAATATCGTTTGTCGGAATGAATTTACGATTCAAAGGTTACAGGTGCTAGTAAAGAAAGTGTTGTTTTCTGCACATAATGTAATTAACGACTCCTAGTGATTTCAATGATTTCACATGTATGAAATCGATTTCATCTTACCCTGCTCAAGTGATTTCCACTGCGAGTAGCTAAGCGATAGACCTGCGTTTCAATGTTACATAGTGTTGAGAAAGGGCTTTTATCCGAATGATATTTCATGAAAAGCAAGAATAATTTATAAACTATGCAATAGACTCTTTAAAATCTGCTACTTTGAAATTGCCATTACGAAAGTCGAAAAAAAGAAAACCAGAAAAAATTACACAAATCGCACTTACGCTCGCGTCGGTCTTCCGCTGCATGAGCGTGCCGACAGCGTCCTCGAGAGAGCTCGCGACGTTAGCGGCGGCCTCCAGCAGCTTGAGCGACTGCGAGGATCCGGTGGACAGTTCGATGAGCGAGTCCGAGTCGTCGCTCGAGGGATTCAGCGAGAGCTCGGCTGCCGAGGAGAGATCGTCCGGCTTGGTGGAGCACGACATCGAGGCCATGTCCTTGGAGCTGTCGGTCGCGTCGCCCGAGCTCCCCTCCTCCGACTTCTTCTCCCCGGCCGAGCCGCCACCGTTGCTACCGAGGCTCTCCTTCTTGCTGGCGTAACGCTCGTCGCTGATGACGCTGATCACCGAGCCCACGGACTCGGGCGAGCTGACGCCGCTCGAGTCGCTGTCCAGGTCGTCCGTCTCCGGATTGAAGAGCTCCAGGGACAGCAGACGCGGCAGCATCTTCGTCACGGTCTCCAGTCTGCCGGAGCTGGCGGAGGTCGAGGCGCGCCTGACGAGCGGGAACGCGGCTTTGGCGCGCGTCGCGAAGCCCGGCTTCTGGCGCAGCAGCTCCTTTATCTGGTTCAGCCGACTGCCGCGGCTGTCCTCGTCCTCCGTCGTCGTCGTCGTCGCGGCGGACAGCGAGTCCGAGCTGCTGAGCGACTTCTCGCTGAGGCGCTCGAGCGCCTCGTCTATCGCCTCGGTTATGAGGGGCGAGGTGTCGTCGCCCAGCGGCTCCTCGTCCTCGTCCAGGGTGCTCGACATCGACTTGTAGCCCCGGATCGTCTGCAGGGAGGGACGCGGCTGCTTTGGCTCCGTGCGCTCTTCGATCGCTTGTCGCGGTGGCGGGCTCAGGGCTGTATAGTGCAGGCAAGAGAGACATGCTTTGTTAGCTGAGTGTACGTATGTAACGGTATATAGGTGCGGGTGCCAAGTCAATAGTTTAATGTGCTTGAACAAATGGTTCGCTGACGGAAACAGAATGGTAATAGGCGGTCTTCTTATTATTCAACAAATAATTTCTTTCTATTTATGTTACTGTGGTAAGTATAAGAAAGATTCATATATGTATGAACTTTTTTTTTCATTATGTTTAAGTATAATGACATAGAAAAGCTGTATAATGGAAAAATATTATTTACTCGACTAATTCATTCTTGCCTTTGATGTAGGATTCAAAAACAGATAGTCGGTATAAAATGAAGTGGGATGATGTTAAAATGACAAACCAAAATATGACTATACAGTAAGATTTTGAGACTGAATATCATTCAAAATTATTGCAATGAGAACTAAAATATTTGGTTTTCCATTGCATGAAATTGTTCTGAACAGATCAAGGATATTTAATCAATCAATCGCTAACAACAACAAATTATCTTTTATGGGTCTGTAACTATTGACATATAAACATTATCGCAAAGGGACACACATTGAACATAAACTTTGTATATAATTTCAATAATTCTTTCTGATTGACAAACGTCAATAGTTGTGGTGAAACTCATTGAAAAAGTCTATTAGGTATTTCTGCTCAAACTGTAATCATTTTTAAATTAAACCCTATATGTGTCTTAAACTATACGCTCTAGAAAAAAAGGGAAAGCTATTATTTTTAATGTGAGAACGTTCTACGATCATTTAGAGAACCATAAATGAGAATTTTGAAACAAAAGAAAGTTTGACATATATTGCATTCTTGTACTTCCTTTAAATTGAACGAGTTACTAAAATTTACCCGTAAATTACCGTTCCATTTTTCGTGCGTGCGCGTGTGTGTGTGTGTATGTTACAATCGAAGACTTCCGTTTAGTGTACAAAAGCGGTTTAGAAAGTACAAGTCGGAAAGAGTCTTTTGTCACTCATTTTCTATACCTCGTATACAATAAGACGAGAGAGTGAGAGACGAATTTTGGCGGTTTTATCATCGGTGCGTGGGAAACTAAGGTAGTAAGTAGAGCATGCCCGACATTGGTGGGACGTATGCGAGAACGAGTCAACGTGCTATGACAATATTCGTACTTTCTCGCGGAATTTCGGAAATATAAACTCGTTTTCGTGCAACATACATGATAACCGAGTGTAAACAGCCAATATGTAAGTATTATATACACTACCAAGCGGACTGTATAAAAGACAATAAAATCGACATTACTGAAAGAACCTTTGGTAGTGGGGACATCGATGACGACGGGCACGACGACGGAGACAGGCGGCGAGAGAGTCTTTGGCCCGGGCGTCGTCGGTGGTATCTCGACGTCGAGCGACTTGGCCTGCTGGTTCGGCATCCTGGGCAGAGGATGCGAGTCGAAGGACCTTTTGACCTCGGCGATCCTCTCGAGCAGCGTCTGCGCGGAGCTCGCCGGCTGAGGCAGCACGTCGTTGCCGGAGAAGAAGGGCCTCATCGTCGCCCCGTTGAGCGTCCTGGGCGACAAGCCCGGCGGACTGGGCGGCGGCAGGCTCTTGCTCGTCGCGGAGAACTGCTTGAGCAGGGGCGACATGGAGACGAGCTTCGCGCGGTGCGTCGCCAGCTCGGGCGCGTACTTGACCCGTGGCGAGGGTGGCGCCGAGGTCGTGCTCAGCTGGTAGCCGATCGGCGGCCCGGGACCGATGGCCGCCTCGATGAGCGGGCTCGAGTTCTTCTTTGGCACGAAGATTACCGAGGCGAAGCTGTCCTCGGAGTCGACGCTAGTGTCGCTCTGCAGGCTGCTGTCCTTCGACGAGTCGGAGCCGTCCTCGCGCGATAATCGACGCTCGATGCCGTCCACCGTGATCGTCGTCGCGCTGTTGGGCTTCGCCGGGGTCGTCGGCGTCTTGGACTGATCCGCGCTCGAAGACGTCGTCGTTGTCGCGGTCGTCCCGGTCGCTGGGCTCTCCGTTGACTTCCAGCTCTGGGGACGAGTCCGTTATTTATTTACTGTTTTTTTTTCTTCTTTTGTCGGGGTTGTGTTTGATTTTTGGGATGAAAAATTAGGCTTCCGCTGATTATTCGAGTATTAAATGCTTTTGAATCCTTTATAAGGTAAAGTAGGCAGTAGTGGGGCAGTTTAGAGTATACTTTTTTTTTTATAATCTTTTCTACTACGAAAACTAGGCGTAATACATGAAAATTAATAACCTCAATAGATAGCTGGGGTTTCGAGGTTTATAATTAAAAAAAGAACATCTTTTTTTCGTTGCTCGTGTATTAAAATAATTGCATTAAAAGAAAACAACTATCGTCTGGTGTAATGGGACACGCTAATTTAGTTGGGAGCAGTAGTGGGACGCCCGTTCGGATGCAATAGTGGGACTATATACTTATCAACGTGTTTCTGACTGTCCCACTACTGTGATATGGAAATCAAGGGATATCTAAAGTGGGACAAAAGTTTAGCTATACGCATTCTGAAAATTAGCCTCGAAAAATGTGTACCATGTTATGCACTAATTTAAGGAGTAAAACAACAAAATAACGACGTGACTACATTGTTATAAGATCATAAATAATGCTAATAAATTAATGCCGTTGTCGTCTTAATTCACTATTAATTGTTTAATGTAGATTTTTTACTGCTGTCCCACTACTGGTCCCAAAATTGGCTTTGTCCCAGTACTGCTTTCCCAGTGCTGCCTTTACTTTATTTTATAAAGAAATTCAGTTTTTTTTTTTTTTTTTTTTTTAAAGAAAATTCATTTTTGGTAAAATAATGTTTGGTAAAGTCGGATAAAATACTAAAAATGTTAATGTTTATGAGTGTGAAAGAGTTACAAAGATTTCAAGTGACAATTGTTCGGTCTATAAATTATACACGAGAAAGGATGAATCTAATTTGATCTCAACATTAATAATATAGTTTTCATATATACTTTCGAAAGTTAATCGATATATTTTCGATAGTGATAGTTTTTATTTAAAATTAATTTTTACACTCTTCCATGATATAAAGTACTTAATTACTAAAATGTAAAATATAAAAGAAAAAAAAATTTTGGTTCATTCAAGTCAAGTTGTAAAAGTCAATTTTAACGACAAAATACGCGTTCGACAACATAAATGCGCGCGTTTATTATTCGTTATACACAGGCTAATGGTTTATTGATCGAGCCGATGAATATTCTCGTTACTTCTGTAAACTACAATTGATTATGAATCGAGTTTTGATTGTCGTCTCCGTGTTCATTAATTCCGAATTCATATATACATTACCGTCCAACGACAACATTTGCTGTAAGTTAGTTATATATATTACCAATAACATATTTCGATTTGTACGTGCCGCGAGAACCGATGAGAGTTTATTCATTATATAGGCTTCCATAAAAATAACACAGTATGTACACGCGATTGAATTGTCGTGACATTACAATATACATGCCTGCAATATCCTGACGAAGCCGTTCTTGATGGACATGCCGGAGACCTTTTCGATGTTGGTGGTGGACTGCTTGATGCGGTTGGTAAGGCCACTTTTGAGGAGCTGAAATCGCTTGGTCGCGCTGCCCGAGTAAAAGCTGTCCTTGAACGCCTCGAAGGTCGGCCGGTTGTTGCTCTTGTAGATGAGCTCCTCGTTCAGCGAGGCCTGCTTCATTATGTTCCTGCGCACGCTCTCGCGCTCCTTCAGTCTTTCTATGGACATCAGCTCCTCGTTCATCGAGCTCTGCTTATGTACATTGCCGCGCCTCGTCGCGCCTACCGCGCCGCAGCCAAAGTCGCTTGTCGCGCTCGGCACTACCTGTATGTATGCACGTGCAAGAGTTGTTTTACCTTAATTTTTGGGCTTTTTTTTTTGCTTTCGCGATTTGGTGCGAAAGGAGAGTAGTGGATCGTGAGGGGAATGACGCGATGTTATATCGTTGAAAAGGATTTGCGCCGAGTGAGGATTTCCTTTTTTAGATTTTACAAAGTTTAATAGAATTGTTGGGAGACAGAGCGTATAACTATTGTAATAATACGCGGTTGGTGCGAGTGTTGTAAGTTTTTTTTTTTGTAAAATATAGAAAAAGTTTATTATAAAACGAAAAATATATGCAAAGATATAATGTTATAGTTGAGATAATTGTAAAGAAATACCAAAGAGTTATTTAATTTGTACGTCGTATTTAAAATTTTAAAAATTAAACTTTTTAACATAAGTACTGTACTAATAACCAATTCAAGTTATATTTTTATTCCTCGACAGGAAAAAAGAGATATATACCTATACATATATGCGTTATTATAAACAGTAAAGCAAAAGAACTTTTTATAGCATTACAAAAGAGGGGGAAAAAAGAGTCGTTTTCTGCTTTAAAACGTGATCGTAATTAAAATGCATGTTCATCGCTCACTGACGTAATTATTAATACTTTTTTTCCTCGAAAATGAAAATTAAATATTTTGTCCACATCAAGCAAATTTGTTTTTAATTAATTTATATATGCATTCGTAATAGGGAATTATGGTCAAACTGCGTCTCTGACGTACACGCATGCAATTATACATAAATATTAAATTAAACGCAAGAGAAAAAGATGTCGCAGCTATTAGGATCTACAACCTCTGCAACCATATGTATATACGTAAAAAAAATAAAAGGTTTATATATAAGGTCGCACGTGTGCACACATCTGCTGTTGAGAGACGTTTCTTTTCATGTTGAATGCATTCAGTTTTGATGAAAATTTCTGTATAGTTTAGCATTAAAACGCAGTATACACCATCGTTGCATATAAAGAATACTGCCTGAAACGAGGTAATCTAAAAATCAAAGGATTTCACTACGGAATTCGTTAAGCACTCGGCCGACAAAGAAAGGCCTCCTATCGATAGCCGTGTACGCGCAATTATTCCAAAGAACTCTGAATCTGTTTTCTTTGGCTGCGCTCCAAACTCGCGTATATATAGGTACCCTCTACGCCTGTCAATGCCGACAGTCCAACAATATGCACTATACCTACAAGCGGGCCACATTCTCCGAGCAAAGAACAAACAAAAAATGTCACACTATCTCTCGCTCTCACCTGAGACTCCGGAATGTCCTTGAGGAGTTGTTGTATGGCAGTGTTCTCGGGGACATCGAGGCAGGAGGCGTCGTCGAGGTGCGACTTCTGTTTGACCAACCGTGGCTTCGACGAGCCCGACGATATGCTACTCGTCGAGCTGTGCATTTGCTGCTGCTGCTGCTGCTGCTGCTGCTGCTGGTCCGTCTGATCGGTCTCTGCATCGGCCTCCTCGGGCTCCTGCTCGTCGATGCTCGTGATGCTGATGTTGCAGAGGCCGGGTATGCTGGACCGCGAGCGCACGAGGTCGAGCCGCTGCACGTCGTGGATGTTGCTCAGGCTCTTGGACTTGACGCTCAGCGAGTCGGCGCTCTGCTGGGCGTGCAGCTGCTTCGCCGCGCCGGAGGAATTGCCGCTGATGGAGTTGACACTGGTGAGGGGCAGGTGGGTGCCCTCCTCGAGCCGGCGAAGCTCGATCGGCAGGTCGTCCACGTCGCCGTCGTCCTCGTCCTCGTACTGCTGGCTCTGGCCGTCCTTCTGGCTGCCGGCGTTCTGCCAGTTCTCGAGGAACCAGGCCCGACTGCTGCGCCTGCCGCCCGCTAGTTTCTGAGGATAAGGGGAGTTTTTTTTTTATTTCTACCAAGATTTTTGGAAGCACGTTCGATGAATTTTCATATGCAAATTTGAATTTGTATAAAGTCTTTTATTAATAGGAGATTAATCTTTGGTCACATTTAATAGTATATATAAAAATTTCATTTTGTTTGACAAAGTACGCGCCTCTACACATAACGTGAAAAACATTGAAAGTCTTGACTTTTATATACGTTCTTTCTTGATAAAGTTAAGAAAATAATTTAAACAATGAATATTAGTACATCAATGCGAGTAAAAAAAAGTTGTTTGAATTTCAAGCATAAGAAATATCTGCCTGGTGAACGTTAATGACATTTCGTGATTCGCGTGTAACTTTGAAATTTCCAAGTTACTTATAGAACTGTATATTCTTCGTGTCGAAACTACTGTGATTACATTTTCGACGATGTAAAAGAAAAATAATATCTCGAAACGCCCATAACTTTTGCAAAGTTCTCCATCCCTTTTTAGAGCCAGCTATATATACATCATTACCCATCGAAAATTCGATAAACCAAAGTTCGTCCAATCCCTCGCTCTGATAAATAAATTCATCCACGTCCGCCTCCTCCTCCCACCTGCTCCTCGCAATTTCATCAACGAACTTTTGCGCTCGAGCACGAGCAACCTCCGCTCTACCGCTCGTATACGGTTGTATATAAAAAATTCAGCGGGTCACGTCTACTCTGCCTCTCGCGGAGTGCACCACTATATATACACTTAGCGAGCGTGTGATTTTTATACCTGCAGGGCACGCCTGAAGAAGCTGTAGCACGTCTCGTTCGGACTGGACAGACTGCTCGTCGACGGCGAGGGACTGAAGATCGGGTCTATCCAGTAGCTCTTGCCCTTGCCGCTGCTGCCCTTCCTCTGACCGCCGCCGCCACCGCCGCTGCCGTTTCTATGTACATACACGCACGCGCGAAGGCAATACGTTAGATTCTGAGGAATATCGTATGTATATACCGGTGAGAGGAGGGGTGCAATGTGTATATGAAAAATTCGACAGATTATCCGCACTTGGAGGGTTACAGAAATTTGAAAAAAAGAAATTTAGTGGCAGACCTTTGTAAACAAAATTGTTCTCGTTCTTTGGGCTGTAACAGTCGTAAATGGTCTTGTGACACAGTTTAAAAAATAATTGAACAAAAAGTGGTCACTGATGATTAGCCAATAGTAAGCTTTTAAATCTGCCAATTAATGTTACACAAACAAAAAAGCGATTAAAGTAGAAGAAAAGAGCTTTAATTTAAGCTGAAAATCATTAAAATATGAATGAGGTCGCATTTAAAAATCGCGAAAAATGAGCGTATAATCCTTAAAATTTTATTCAAATCTTTTGTAACAGTATTTTAAATTTATCGTATTTCCCTATACAAATTTGTATATTTTTTATCACTGTTAAGGGCTCTAGAGTTCCCGTTTGGATACTAAAATAAAATAAAAATATTTATTGGCACATTTAAGAGCTTATCAGTGACTAATTTTGGTCAATATCTGTTTTTTTTTCTTTTTTTTTTTTGATAATCTGTAGAATTCCTCCTATATGTATATATGTGTACCTCTTAGATAATAGATAGGTCTGGGCACTTTTGCTGCGATGTCGTTCGTCGTACGACATGCCGCGCGGTTTCATCGGGCTGCCCGACGAGTTCACGCAATAAGCCTTCGGCCACGGCACCAGGACGTCCTGCGACTCGAACTGCAACGACAATTGGCGATCGGTGCGTAAGTATACACGAGTGTATGCGTATAAGCGAATGGTATTTTTGGCTTTCGCGAAAGTCGGAATGTGCGTCGGAAGAAAAATAGCGCTGTGTGTGTGTGCGCGTGTTGCGGAATTCGAAAGTTGACCTTTGAAACAGCTGACTGGGTCGTTGACATTAGAGCAGGGAAAAATGGTTATTGAAGGTGATGGAGTGGATTCTATAGTGTGGATTTGGTCAAGTTGCTTGTACACTGCAATGTCTTATCGACGTTGATCGGATGACTATGAACGAAAGTATATAATGAAAAAGGGAAACGCAGTAATTTATTAAATTCTATATTTCATCCGGTTTGAAAACTGCGGGCATTTTAATCTAGCATAGTTTTTATTTCAAATAAAAATAAAATAGGCTTACTATATACCGATATTCCACGTTCAACGTCTTTCCTTATTCGTAATTAAATTCTGAATTTCAATCAAAGATGTACTCCATATTTGATATAAATACTGTATAATGTTCGTATAAACTTGTTAGTTAAAGAAAAGATTGACATTAGAGTTGACATTTAAAAAAGCATATATCGTCGGCTGGGAGGAAAAAGGCGCTAACTCGTTATTTCGGTAAGAAAAGTTCTAACTCACCGGTGCGCTAAGAAAAGTCTCAACTCGACCGAGCGCTAAGAAAAGTTACAACTCGCGGGCTTTTTTCTACGGACGTTTTAGTTGAGAATAGCCTAAGAGTTTGGAAAATCTGTTTCTTATTTCTTTTGCTATATAACAAAAGATTCTTATTATATAGCAAAAAAAAATAAGAAACAAATTTTCCAAACTTTTAGGCTATTCTCAACTAAAACGTCCATGGAAAAAAAGTCAGGGAGTTGTAACTTTTCTTAGCGCTCGGTCGAGTTAGGATTTTTCTTAGCGCATCGGTGAGTTACAACTTTTCTTACCGAAATAACGAGTTAGCACTTTCCTTATCGAAATAACGAGTTAGCGACTTTTTCCTCCCAGCCGACGATATATACATTGTTATAAATATGCATAAGTGTTACTACTCTATCGCTTAGTTGTAGCATAAGAACAGCTTTAGTTTCTATATGTATTTCTACTCTTAAAAAAATGATAGCCGGATGTTGTGAAGCATTTAAAGATTGATTTTGATTGGCCTGTAAGGAATAGGCGCGAAAATTCGCTACTTACACTACATTTGAATTTTTAATCTTAACTATTTAAAACTAAATAATTAAATCAAATTAGAATACAAAGATTAATATTTTCATGCTTTGAAAAATTATCCGATTACCCTATTACTTAAACTTATTAAAATGAAATTATAATGAAAAATTACCTAACATAATTATATACATAACCTCAAAAATAAAATAGTACGCGCGTAGCGCGATTGGATTCTGCTAGTTTAGTATACTGAGAAAAGGATTTGGTTTCTGTTAACATGGCATTGTAACTATTTACATGCGTATGTTTAGATATGTCCAAATATACGCATTGTAACAGTTAACTTACAATATGTTACTGGTAAACATATTGATATTGTATTCCCTATTCAAATATAGGATATTGTAACAGTTATACAATATTGTAGTTTCAATCAAATAGATAAATATGTTAGCTATATAAATATTCTTCGCTCAGTGTAAAATATATATCATCCTATAATAGTTTGAACTATAATGATCGTATTATATGCGACTAATATAATGTATAGTAATTTTTACTGTAAAATGCAGCGATAAAAATTGGTTTGCCTAGCGGGCCGAAAGTACCACTTTTGCACCCGGCGCCTGATAGCAAAAGTTATATTTTCGTCCACGCCAGGCAAAAAAAAAATAATATACGCATCACCACGGGAGAAAATAAAGAATGCCTCAGATCGCATGTTTGTCAGCCTCGCCTTCGGCTCGGGTAACAATTTACATGCGATCTGGGACATCCATTACTTTTGCTCCCCAGGTGCGTAATATACTATTGCACTATAGACAGTATAGAGATAGGTCAACCTCCGAGCCAAATAATAACGAGAATTCGAAATGGCAACTATATAATCACCTTTCTGTGTTTTTGCTCCATCGCCCAGGCGGAGATGATGAGCCTGCCGCCGATCCTGAGCACGCGGGCGAGCTCCTTGATGGCGCGCACCCGGCGCTCCGTCGTCGAGAAGTGATGCACGACGGCGATCGACAGCACCGCGTCAAAGCTCTCGTCGCGGAAGGGCAGCGACAGGTTGTCGCACGTGAGGACCTGCCAAAGAATTGTCACTTAGATATATAGATTTTTCTTTTTCTCTCGTTTATTGCATAGATTAATTGTTTATACGGTATCTCTTCGTTGCTGATACGAGTGCGGCGAAAGAGTTTTTTGACGCGGAAGTGGCCGTTTCGAGGGTGACTAAGAGAGGGAAAAGTTGTGCGCATTTCTTTGATAGATACGGCCGAGAGATTTCAGGAAAGCTAGCATTTTCTATGACAGTCACGTGGCGTGGGACATGAAAATTGTTTTAGCTATACTTATATACGTGACGAAGATTTGAGGAGAGTATAAAGAAAAGGGTTATGGCGCTGGCTGTTCTTGGAATTGTTATCTCGTGGACATTGACAATATACTTGAATGGATCAGAGAAAGGGTAAATTAACTGACGAAAGTCAATATGAGATATATCATCTATAATATACAAACGCTTTGAAAGTATAAAAAACCTTGTTTAAAACTACTATCAGGTTCGGGATCTGTATAGTTATTATATACTTTAAAAAATTTCTAGTATAGTAAAAAGAAAAGAATTAAGGTGGCTTGGGCGCGTGGTGCCGTATCAAGTCGGGGCCCGAGTGGGGGCCTTCTTTGTTTTTTGTAATTTCTGAAATTTTAATTTCAGTAATCACCTCCGAACTACTTTAGAAAGTTTTAAAAAATCCGAGTTTTGTTA
>JAPYZP010003414.1:0-11594 GCA_030522985.1 Torymus sinensis | reverse complement strand
CGCGTCAGTTCGGGCCCCGTCAATTTATGGCCAATTACACCGTGATTACGCCCGATGGCTTTTGCCCATTCACTCAACGTGGGAGAGAGAGAGAGAGCCGCGTGTATATGGGGGCTTGACTTTGCCATTAGCGTATTAGGCGAAGGGAAAAATCGATGGGCGCGAGGAGGAGTAGTGGTGGTGGTGGTCGATTGGACGGAGGTAATGAATGGTGAGCGGGCAAGTAAGCGGGTACTGCTGGTTTTGAATTGCACGACCAGCCTGGTATAGGGTAGGTATTCAGTTTGGAAAATTGACTGGAATCGATGGACGGAGAAAAGTTTCCTTTTGAAATTATATATAATGGTCATTGTCGCATACGTAAAACCTTGGTTATCTGACTCTGTTTTGTATAGTGACCCGTTCCATCAAAATTAACGTAATGGAAAAAAACAGTTGGGTAAAAATTACAAAACGTTTTGCAAAAATTAAGATTATACTGTCCCGTAAAACTAACATGGACTGTAAAAACCATAATACACATAGTAAGTACAGTAAATTGTTTTGTATAAACTTCGACGATTATAATCTTTGCAATAACCTTGTTGTAATTTTCACTAAACTGTTCTCTCAGTCTAAACAAAATGACAATTTTCCATTGCATTACAAAATCATTCTCTTGGCCTGCTATTTCATAGGTGCGATTATTTTTAAAATAACTATATACTAGAAGAACTCGAACGACAATAGTGTACTACGGTTAATATGCGTTTAGTAGAGCAATTACTCCTATTGTTACAGATGAAATACTCTCAGCCATGGTTCGTATTTGAATAAAGTTCCAAGTTTTATTATGCCCGAGTATTTGCTTAACGGGCCGCTGCATTAAACTATTCCTCATAAATAAGCGCAACTGTAAATCAATCCGCTTAATGACACGATTTAAGCGTCAGTGCGCATGCCTTGTACGCATGCAGCAAAGATACAGTTGGCCGTGGTTACATTTATAGCTCTTTCAAAACGAACTGACGTTCAGGCGCGTGCGCGAACCAACTTTTGCAGCAAGTAATGAAACGTGAACACGATTTCCTACGTTATTTTCTCCAAAAAAATAGTGAATAGTAATCACGCGGTTTAATTAAAGAAGGCAGAAAGTTTCTTATTTAAAGCTTCCCCGCAACGACGTTTATTGCTGTTATCATCAGCTTTCCAAATTTCCATCGTGTATATGTGCAATTTTGCACTCACGACGCTGGATACCCAAAAACGCATAAAGAACGTTTATGCCACTTTCAATTCCTGCCTTATAAGTCATGCACTGCCTGCGCACATTATATATACCAAACGCCAACACCAACCTCATCCTCAAACCCTTCACTTAAAAAGCCAACCAACCACCTATACGAAAACAAAAAACGAAACACGCGCGCACAGGTCCCACTGCGATCCTATCTCCCTTGACCAAGAATCCAATAATCCAGGCCGCGCGCTTGCTGTACACACACACACACTCTCCTTCGTGTCGGAAAACACGCACGCACAGCACTTTCCGCCCAGTCATCGCTCGCTTATCCGGAACGAGCTATATAGCTGCGCGCGCGTCGGCTCGCACACGTGCACGCAGATGCGCGCGCGCGCGTGAACCGTAAATATCCGCAGGTGTCGAGACATTGGGTTTTCTATTTTCGGACGCGCGCGCGCGTCGAGAGCTGAAAAGCCGAGCGAGGATATATAGAGGCAGCGTTCTCGACACACTGCACAGTGTGTGTGTGTGTTTACGAGCGCGCAAGAGTGGTATAGGCCGACGATTGCGGCTGTATCGTCAAAGTATATAGTGGAGTTGTTAGAGGAGAGGATGTGTTGAGATTTGGCTTTTGGTTGTTGGGAAATTCTTATAAATGTTGCTAGGAGTCAGGGATTGTATTAACATACGCTCTTTCGTAGTTGCATGAATAGTACAGCTGTTCAAATAATTTTTGTTTTTATTATTACAGTAACAACAAACAAGATACATTTTATGAATATCAAGTACTTAGATCACGCGTTACAAATATATAATCTTTTAGGATTGACTTTTGCTTTATTTGTAATTCGAGAACACAAAATCTCGTATTCGCTCCGTTTGCGCTATAAACATTATAAAACTTAGAACTCTACCCTTCGTAAAGTTCAAATACTTTCTATCGTCTACAAGAGTATGTGAAAATAAATTGTGCTGAAAATAATCAAAGAAACTTATACTTAGTTGTAAATCAAATTTCTATTTCATCGTCCGATTCACAGATAGCGTAGAATATGTATGCGTTTAAAAATAATATCAGATCTCGTATGTTGAAATTTTTTTAATGACAATCCTCGTGTACTAATTAAATTTGCGCTCACTTGTAATCTTGTTTGTCTGTATTATCTTCATGACGCATGTTGTATGTTAACCTTTAGACTGCCGGAAAGCCGATATATCGGCTATGAAAGAAAATAAATTTTTTTCGTTAAAATGTTAAAATCATATGTGCCCAAATCAACTAAAGTATACATTGAGACGACCACAAAATGATTTAAGCACATAAATACTCTCTACGTCCACGTCGTCGACTCTGAGTATCGCTAAAGGAGAGTTGGAAAATCAAAATATTTTACCGTTTTTTTTGTTTGAAAAAGGTAATACAAGTAGTAATTTTCAAAGTTGTATACTACTATCGTGTTCAGCACCCCTCAAACCGCCTATATTTAACACTTGTTTTGAAATTTGATGTTCCGAAATTTTTTCTTTGCCTTAGCCTGCTGGAAAGCCGATATATCGGCTCGACCCATGACGCGAACTTTGTATGTATAGTTGATACATGATGTAAGACACAAGTTTTGGGCCCTTTTGATACTTCAAATCCCGGCAGTCTACAAATCTTATTACCCGGTTATAAATAAAATATAAAAATTCAAAAATAGAACGGATACCCTGGTCAAAATCGTAAGTATATTCTAGATATAACTTAGCCCGATTTTTAGAATATGGTTAATTTTTAGCTAAAAATTAGCTAAAAATCCCGGTAATAACGTCACGCGTTTAACTTTAAATCTGGCTAAAATATGTTTAAACCTTGGTAAAAATTTTAACCATATAAATTACCTAATTTTTAGCTATCTTTATGGCTAAGAACTAAATACAAAAAGAAAAATGCGTACCACATATTACGCGTGTAGAACATCTACATCTTATTAGTTTTCGTTAAAATTAATTGCGTCATAGTGTTAAATTTTAAATTATTAATGATTTATTATTTGTTTAGTGAAATCAGTCGGAAAAGAGTGATTGTGAGATGGATAGAAAAGAGAACGTGCACTCACTACTATGCTGACCTAACAATTCAATTGTTCTTAATTTCTTAATTTTGGTTTTCCTTTCCCGGTATGACAAAGGTTAAACAAAATTACTAGTTTTTAGCTATAGATTATAGTTAAAAGGGGTAGCTTATTTACAGTAAATAAATCTAGCTAATTCATAACAGCTTCGGCAGAGAAGCTGGTCAATTTTCTACCGAGGTAATTTGAAGATATAAACTTCAATAAGATTGTCGAGACATTGGCTTTTGATAATGCGTAATATCACTTGTTGACATGTAATTCAAGAAGCTTATATATGCATATCATGCGCAATTCTGCTGTAAAAGCGTCCTCCAACGCGTCCGAAACTTTTAAAAGCTTTGTTAAGGATTCCCCGCAAGATTTTACTCACTTTTAAGTTTATCAAGTATCTGTGACTTGTATTCTGGAAAATTTTAATCGAACGGCGCATCTTGATGGATTTCAGCATTATTTTCTACCCAAACTTTAAACAGCCAAAGACTTAATAGTTCCTATAACTTCAGGGAAGCGCTTATAGAAGTATTATCGACTTTGTGCGGTTTCGATGATGATGGATGTTTTCCGAAAAGAAAAATATGGATTGTCGTGTAATTTCAACTTTTGTTATGCTATATTGTTTACAAAGAGTATTGTTGCCGATGTATATTTGTTTAATTGATTGCTTTTCAAGAAAGATCGCAAACCATATTATTCCACGAAAGATTTTTTTCTCTTTTTGGTCAACCTATTTTCTATGTTATACTGTTATCTTGAATTACTGATTGTACTATATTATATCACCAAATACAAACTCGACAAAATCAACGACAACCAAATGATCCTGCAAATATAATAATTAATTATGTAGCTAAGTTCACTTTGTAAGAACGCGTCTGACTCTTATCACACTAAAACTAAACAACTCTATACTATTGCAATAAACAATTATATACTTCATTTCACATCTATACATTCGAGCTCCGACTTCCCCCAATCCATCAGATTCCCGGCACCACCCAGCCAACAATCGCCTCAGCTCCCGTCATCAAAATCCCAATCGACCACACGACTCCGCAACGTCACGACTCGCAGACAACGCAGCAGCAGCAGTACCGCGACTCATTATCTCCACGCGCGCCGAGAGACAGAGCACACATACCGCGACCGCACACACACGTATACGAGGCCTCGAACAAAGGCGCAGCAACAATATCGCACAGAAGCAGCAGCAGCAGCAGCATATACCTCCCACAATCGAGCGTTGTTGTTTAAACCCGCGTGCACCAAAGGGGTATTACACATATATACACCCACAGAAGGCGCATCTAATACACACAACAAGGCGATTCTCTCCGCGCTAAAAGGCCAAGGGGTCGCGTTCGAGACCACGCCTCGTTCTCTCCCTCTGCATCGCGCACTACACTACCTCTCCTTTTCTCTATCTCTCCCGCGCACGGCCATCCATGCTTCTTTCTCTCTTTCTCTCTCTCTCTGTATATATATATATCCCGGCTACTCGCACCCGCACGCGCTCCGTCCCTTCTTTTTTTTCAACTTTTCGTCTCCTCTCTCTCTCTCTCCCTTTTTTTATCCTCGGCTCCCCCTCTCAGGCGCCGCGCTTGCTGCACAAAGGACGACGCAGCAGCAGCCGGCTCTTTCCTTCGTGTTCGTTCGAAGCGAGGGCCCAGAGAGCGACGGCCGGGTCAGGCCCGGCGAAGGTCGCGCCGTGCGTCTGATGCCCGCCGCCGCGCGCTTATCTTTCTTCGGAGCAGCGTGCGGCGCTCGTCGAGAGCTGCTGCTAACGCTGCTACGCGCGCCCCGACAAAATGGCGCGAGCGCGCGCGTGTGTACGTCGTGCGTGTGTGTTCGGGGTATACCCCGTGATGGGTATACAACGTGGATGGGCGGCTGGACGGAGGGAATACGGTTGGGAGGTTTGCTGGCGATTTGGGTGCGGGAGAGGTTGCGAGGTGCGCGGTTGCGAGAGCGAGAGGTGATGGGTTAGGGAGGTATGATCGGTTTGTTTAGTTTCTTTTATCGGTAATGGGAGGTTGGTATAGGTTGGTGTGCGAGAGTTGTATACTCCATTTTACAGAGAGATTTTGGGCGAGTTACTTTAGCGGTGTTTCAGTAGAATCGTTCGATTACGCTTATAAGTAATAAGTATATATAGTGCTTGGCACCAGGCACATTGAACGTGTATTAAAATATTCACAGAACCAAGCTTTTTCCATTACCAACCCCGTCTGTGAGCTATTAAACTCAGTGAATCATTGTGCAACTCCAAAATTGAAAACAAAGTTACTCTTTCTTTCAGCGGCGACACTCGACAGCCAAATAATATACTGGAAATGAAAATCCAACAAGTATATAACTCTCCTTATTGTTATTTTTTGAATGGTTGGTATAAGCAGATCGTTCGCAATACTGGATTATTATATCACACACTCGCAATCCACTGCCTCGCTTTGTTATAGTCCATACAAAGGCATCGGCTTATATACAAGTCGGGGCTGAATAATTTACGACATTAAAATCCTTAAAGTGACGTTACGTAAATCTGCTTTATATCGTGTACATAGTGCTATATTGTATTGAATAATTAAAATATATACCAGGAACAAAGCAATGAATTCTTTATCTGAAACTTTTGGTTCATGGAAATCCTGCCTCGGAAACTATATATAATAACCACGTAAAAAGTTCTTCGAACGAACTCTATACAGTTCATTTTTCTTCATATCGGAATCTTGAAAAGACTAAAATCAAGAACAAAAGTACAGCAGAGCGCAGAATAATTCGTTCATTCCACTTCTCCCAAGTATATATATTTACAAAGCTATAAATTTCGAATCCAATAGCCGCGCCCGCGTTTTCCTTCTTTATCGATGTATATTATCACACTCCACATTCTGAATTTACGACGCAACCTCTCCTCCACATCATCATCATCATGCGCCAAATAACACGTGGAAAAATCCCAAATTAATTCACGAGTCTCCCCCACACACATACGCGCAATTTTTTCAACGCGATAAACTCTCTTACTCCCGCCGTCAGCGACACGATATTGATAAGAGCCTTACAACACTTTCGAGTGCGCCGATACGGATAAGCTACCGCTCTCTCTCTCTCGTATTTATACACACACACACAGAGGCGCGCGCTGTGCACTTACGCAACGAACGAGCGTTCGATTAGGGCAGGGAGTAGACGACGTAAAAAATTCACTGCAGAGAAGCGATCGTATCGCCGGGCTGCTCGCTCGGCTTAGAACCTGACATAACCGGCGCTCTTTTTTCCGGTCGCGTCATGCCGCGCTTATATGAACCGCACGGAGTGAGAGGAGCGTCGTTGTTGTTTTTCTTTCCTCCCCCTTTGCCCCCCCCCCGTTTTTTACGCCGTTTCGAGGAAATAATTATTGAGCCGCGAGTAGCTCGTATGTATAGTGCACACACACGTGGGCTGCCGTGACAAAGAGCCGTTGTTTGAGCTAAGATGAAGCGATTTTTTTTTTGTTTAACGGGGGTTCAAGCGCTCGTTCCTCTAGCGATTTGCGCCGGGAAACGCGCAAGCGGCTGGCGCTCGAAAGCGAGGCTCGTAAATCAATTTTTACGGGAGATTTTTAAGCCGTGCAGTTGCTTTTAAAGTTGTTGTCGTTAAGCGGTCTCCTGTGCTTTTCTTCAAATGAATTGCATTGCACCTCGTCGCTCTTTAGAAGCGTTGAACTGAAAAGAGACTACACGCTTCAACCTTGCAAAAACTGCCTCTATCTTACGTACGAAATCTACAAACTACTTGTCCCAATAGCTCTCCCGTAAAAATAGAAACCTGTGCCGCGCGAGAGCACAGAGAAAATTACAGAAATTAACATAACACGTCGCCGGCAAGTTACGCGCGCTTCTCCGAAGCCAACCAACTACAAAGAGAATGAAAAGTAGAAGAAGAAAAAAGTTTCATCGCTGCAATCAAAGCTCGCACATCCTCATAAATAAACCATCGAATGCAAACGTCATTCGCGCGTCGCTATATATAATAGGCTCTCGTAGAAACTTTCTCGTTACAGCATACATATAAAAAGCCTGCCAACCACCGAAAGATTATATTCGAAGAAACAAAACGGAGCGCGCCGAGGCTATACTGCGTGCGTGATGCCGCACCGCCACCGACCCTCGCCCCGCTCGCCGACGTTTCGCGCGCTCGCCTATTTACCTCCGCCGTCGATCTGCTCTCCTCATTCTTCCCGTCGCTCTCATTATCTCTTTCTCCTCATAACTCTCTCTCTCTCTTACTCTCTCGTACAAACGCACACACTCTCCTTATCTCTCTTTCTCCCTCTCTCCATATTTTTCCGTCTCTGCTCCGTTCCCGCGGCACACACGAGAGAGAAAGAGAGAGAGAGAGCCTCTCGGAATTCTCCGATCGTCCCCCAGATTGTGTCATTCTCCACGCACGAGTCTATATATTTTTATTCTCCTCTCTCTCTCTGTCTCTCCGCGAACAATCGCCTTCTACTTCTCTCTCTCTTCGCACGATTCAGCTCCCCTCTCACGGCCGCGCGGCTCACGCAAAACATTCGCTCGCGAGAGATAAGGATAATGAGCGCGCGGGAGAGCGCTCGCTCGCCTCGTGCGCTATATGATTAACTCGAAGCAGGCGATTAGGCGAGCGAGCGGGTATGTTAAGTATCCACTGCCGCCTATATATATACACCTATACAAAACACACACACACACACATTCTGGGCATATAATATACGTACACTCGCGGGGCAATCGATGCTGCCGTACGGCACCGAGCGTATGTACGTGCGCATACACACAGTGTGTGTGTGTGTGTGTGAGAGACCTTTTTCGCGCTGCACGCGCGGCGTTATTAATTAGGCGCTGCCGCCGTGTTCTCGATTCCGCTCCGCCGCCGCCGCGAGCCTCGCGCCTGCACGGCTGTGCATGCACATCCCGCCTGCACGTATACCCACACGTACACGTACACGCGCATATATACACAGGGAGCCCCTTAATAAGGCCCCCGGTGTGCGCGAGTAAGCGAGCGAGCGCCCGGGAGAGCGGGTTATGCTAATACCCTTCCATGTGTGTGTGTTCCTATATAGCGTGTATGTGAGCGTATACGTGTGCAAGAGAGAGAGAGAGAGAGAGGAGTTGGCGCATGCGCGCGGCACTCGCTCCGGTTGTGCCGGAGAGCACACACAAGGCTATAGAGCCGCAGCGAGCCAGCCTCGCTGACTCTCTCGCACTCGAGGCGCGTATGAATATTTATCGCGCGCGCACTGGCCGAGCTCTCGCTCGCTCTGTGTGTTTCAATTACGTCACGCGAATAAAGCGTCTGTGTGTCTGTGTGTGTGCACGCGTGCGCGGCCGACAAATTAGTCGTGATTCCAGCGTATATGAATTTAATGATATTTCACAGCCTACGTGATTTGTCCTAATTCATCACGCGTGCGCGCGCGTTATAGCGAGAGAGCGTGTGTCTGTATGCGTGCCAACTCGCGCGCGCGCGCGTGTATACTCTTATAGCGAGAGCGTAATGCAAGCGTTTATATGCAGGCTGGACGTGGTATTATGGATGGGAGGTATGTGTGTGCAAGGGGGGGTTAGCGGGAGAGTGTAAGTTTAGCGCTTTGGGTGATGCAGAGGAGGGTTTTTGTGTTGGTGTGGGTGGGGATCGGAGTGAATGCGTCTTTGGGTGATGTGTGTGTGTGTGGGTGTTCTCGGAAACAGATCAAGATTCGAGTTATTTTTTAGCGTTGTATGCAGAAGTGTAACGCTAAAGTGAAGTAGTTCGAAAATAACGGCAATAACATCGAACGCATGGGACGTGAGTTTGCATATCGTCCTTATAATTGAGCCATAGGTAGAATTAACTACACCGACATTTCGCAAACCGTTCATCTAAATAATCCAATAATTCTTCGATTCACCAAAAATATTTTCCAATACAGCACGAGGTTCAATTTAATCTCTGAATGTTAGATCTTGTTACTATACATTCATTCCAAACCACTATGTAATTATAACTATAAAAAGAACATGAAACCAGTTGTATATATCAAAGAAACCTCTAACCATACCAAATCAACCGCAAAATACTAACCATCAACAACCGCTCCAAACGGAGAAATCAATCGATCCAAACCGAGCGATCCTATCGCCTCCTCGTGTCTCGCTACATATATATTCACCTAAACTGCATTCGCGATAATACGAACGAGGCCGAACGCGCCGCGCCGTGATTTTGCTGAAAACGCGCGTTCCAAATAGTTGACAATTATCGTTAGCAGTATCGCGCGTACACGTATATGCACCGAAGCGCTCCATCTTCGTTCACCAGCGCGTACAGTAAGTAATATATACCTATACAACCGCGAGTCCGTCAATTACGGCCGAGGGCTGTCCTCGTTCGTATAGCTGCAGTGTAGCGGTACAACGAATGTGCGTGCACTAATTGACGAATTTTCCAGTGGCGATGGGATGTGAAGCAAGTAGAGTACGGTTTTTGTTTTAGGTAAATAATTCTTTTAATGCTAACTTTCATTTTTCTAGTATTTTGCGAATTTTTTATACTAGTTGCAGTGCAGTAGTGTAGAATTTAATTTTGTCCGCGTAGTTCTGCAGTCGTAGTAAATTTTCAGCGGCGAAAAATCGATTGCGCGTGTTTGTACGCTACAATGTAAATGGTCCCCAGCGAGTGCAGCGTTACAGTTTACAGCGCAAACGTCGCTCGATAAAATCGCTCTTTCGTGCGCAAATTTATATATATTATGTGTAGAGAAAATGCATAGCATTGCCGTTTCTAATATAAAATACGCCTATTATTACTGAATTACTGTATATTTTAGTATTTACGCAAAGCTCTTATTGGTTTGATAATTTTAATTATTTACTTAATCCGTTAATTGTTAGAGATATATATCATATGTCAGCTAGATCGTTTTTATAGCTTATAATAGTATGAAATCACATAAATGCAACTTTCTTGCGCAATAAAACGCTAATGTTTTGGAATCGACTATACATCGGATTCCCGAAGTTTGTTGCCCCTTAACAAAGACAATTGCTTTTCCTTTATTTCTAAAACACCTGCCAAGAAATCAACGTACGTCAACTAAATTTTCAAAGATATATATACATATTCCCAAAAAAAATATTCACATCAACCATCCGAACCCCTATATATATTACTTTCCCTCGCAACCACGTCAAACCGCCATAATAAAGCTGTTTAACCATTCCCTCTTCATTCCCACTGCTCGGGCTCTCATTGTCCGGCCGCGCTCAATGGAAATATATCCGGAATGCTTAAAAAGCGCAGCCCGAAAAACCCGGCGCGAATAATGAACGCCGCACGCGGCGTCGGCGTCGGGCTGCAATATATAGGCGAACACAAATCGATCGCGCCTCCGGTAAACGGCGCCGTTCTTTCGCTGCTGCTCGCCGCGCGCGCGCGGATTTAGTCGCGAGCTAGCGCGCCGTTGGGCTCTAATTAAATTTCGCACGGAAATAGAAAAGTCCGATCGGCGCGAGGCTTCGTCAGACCTGCTTACACGGTGCGCGTGCGGCATCCAGAGCGCGCCGCGCACGCGTTCGAAGGAAACTTTTGTTTGCTCGTCGAACGGAACTAATTGTTTCAAAGAGCGAGAGCTAGAGAATGAAGGAAATAGGCGCCCTGGCGGAGTCGTTGCTGTGTTGTTTGTTGAGCGGGAATTGAAATTGTTTACTCGGAGAGCTAGTTGAGAGGACGATTGTGGGATTGACGTTTTCTAAGGGTTGGGTGAGGAGATAGAGAGACGGAGATTTGTCTTTGCGATAATTAATTCTGTTTCGATAAGATTATAAATTGCTGTTGTGATGGGCAGGAGCGGGTATATGGATTCATCTTCTGACATTTTAGAAACAGACCAAATTGGAATAAACTTAAAAGGTTCTGTGTAGGCCAATTTGATACTTTTAATCCGTGTTTGAGATCTGTGAAACTCGCTCAATCGGATTTTTAAATTGTAAAATCAGACTATATATGACCTCAACTTTATTTTGTTCCAGTGATATATGGCAAAGTAGTTATTTTTTGGCTAAGAAGATAGATTTCTCGTACTCGCAGTTATTAACCCTAGATTACAGAAAAATGAATTCATTATGTAGGTATTTTTGTGTCTAGAAGACATAGAGATTTACCAGAACAAAGAACCAATATCATACGCACAACCACGAAATCCAAAACCCTTTCCATTCTAGAAATCACAAAAGGAAAAACAAAAGAAG
>JAPYZP010003413.1:0-23054 GCA_030522985.1 Torymus sinensis | reverse complement strand
GCCTTTTTTATGGTCCAGAACCATAGTTATCGATGAAACAAGTTTTTTCACTGACCGTAAGCTTTTAAATGTTCCTGCGGATGGATTGACTCCAGATTTGAACTGAGTACTTCTCAATCGTATAGTTTTCCTAAGAGTGATAGGATTTTTTAACCAAAAAAAAAAATTTTGTCCTCTTTTTTATGATATTTTTCTTAATTGTTTAAACTTTTCCAACATTTTTTTAATGTAAAAATTTTTTCTGACATTCAATTCGAAAACCATACACTCTTAAGAAAACTATACCATTTAGAAGTACTCAGTTGAAATCTGGAGTCAATCCATCCGCATGAACATTTAATAGCTTACGGTCAGTGAGCTTATTTTATTAACAACAATATTGTGAGAAAATCAAAATGTATAAATTATCATATTCATATCTTATAATGTATAAAAATATCCAAAACACGCCTCCCTTATAATTGATATTGATACTTATGCATATACTGGTTATGAAAAACAATTTCGCATTGACTTCCATGGGTAGAATTTTATTTTCTTTGGTATTTGTTGACCTAGAAAACAAAATCAACTTTTAGTCATTTTATAACATTTTGGCCATACGTGCATCCATTTATTTATCTTAAATACTTATCGTTTCTTTGCCCTAGGTTAAAAACCTTTTTTTAAGTCCTGTTGTTAATATGTTGTCTTAACCTCATCTGTCAAGTCCTGCCAGGTCCCATGGTAGTCGCTTTATGTGGCTGATAATCAGTATTTTCTTTCGAAATCACTGAAACACATACAATATATATATTTTAAAATTTTATTGAATTATTTAAAACAATATGTATATATATATATACACACACACTCATACACACACACACACACACACACACACACACACACACACACACGCACACACATGCATATACATCATACGCGTCCCTTGCTCCGGTGGCACTGCGGCCGATTGAGCGGCCGAGCGCGTCGCGACGTCGGTGAACCGCAGCTATACTCCGCAACGTCGTCATATCAATACGCGAGCGAGAGAGAGATAGAGAGAGAGAGGGAGAGAGATTGACAGTGCGAGCTATAATAAATGAATCGCAGCTACCCCCTGTTCCGTTTGTTTCTTTCTCTCTTTCGCGTTCTTCGTCGATCCACGTGCCACTCGGTGCTGAACCACCCCTGCTGCGAGTACGAGAGAGAAGGAAAGAGAGTTTGCGTGGTGTATGCCGTTGTGTGTATAAGTGTACACGGAGAGACGAGCGAACTGTTCCGGTGATGAGAGAAAGAACGGGAAAAGAGGAATTAATAAAAAATCTTTATAGAGAATTTAAAACAAATGTTTATATTTGATTTCCGTTGATTTATTCTATTGTACTCTATCATAATATTAACACTTTCAGTGCGGTTAATGTATATGCAGATTTTGATGAATTTTAAACTATCTCTTTTTAAGTTTTTAAGATTTCAATAAATATGTTAATGATGTGTAGTACAAGTTACCGAAAATAAGTGAAGCGGGTTAGGCTTACTACATTACTATAGGGGCAGTTACCACACTCGCTAAAGCTCGCTCGTGGGCATCAGCGATGGGTATCGTATACCAAGCGCGGGCACCTGGCGGTCCTAATAATATTCGCGTTTCGGAGCCGGGAGCGAAAGTGGTACTTTCGGCCAGGGTATGGTGAAAATTTCTTTTTCGTAATAGTTGCTACATAACTTCGAAAATATAGTCTACTTGACTATAGTCTACTTGATTATAGTTTACTCCGTATAGTACGACTGTTGCTTCAAGCGCGCCCTCTGCACTTGGCACAACAGTTACGCCGATTTGGGATAGCTGCTGCCCCAAACTAAAAGCGCTGTCGTCGTACTATACGCTTTTTGCGTAAGACGCACCAACAGTTTCTCAGTGAGCCCATTCAGTTAACATATACGTTATGTCCTCTTTCTCTTTCCGGCTCCACAATTTTCGTATGATTTTTTATTGTTTTAGAAAAGCCGCTGATGCCACCTTATTAACCAAGCATAAGAAATAGGATTATTTAAAATGTTTGAATAAACTAAAATATTGTAATTTGTTATTAACATAAAATAAAATAATATCAAAAAATAATGTTCAATGATCATTAGTATATATAAAATATGAAGCGTTTAATGTCAACTCTCCCAGCTGCGATACACGGACATCAAATCATGCTGTTTGTAACTCGTGTTTGTAATACTAAAGTATATATATATAACATTAAAATGTACAATAAGCATTATTGATGTAATTTTTTATCAGCTTCTTGATAGTGACATTTGTTTTCCATAATTTCTGCATTTTAACTTTAAAAAGATGAAATGTGTTATATCTCAAAAAAGGCTTTCTTGGCAGTATCTAGCCATAAGTTTTCACTATCTTTATTTAAGATATGAGATTTTTATTTTACTAAATATAATAATATTTTTTAGCAATATTGGCTCAAGATGGTCCAAGTAATAAATATATCGAACCGTTTTCCTAATGAAAAGTATCTTTTTCGTTTAAATAATATTTCGCTAAATATATAGAGTTATTTACTTACTTGAGAAATTATTTCTGGCGTTTGGGGAAAAACCAAAAAAACCTTATAATTGGTCAGGAATATTAAATTTATTTAATACATGAATTAGATTAAATACAGTAAATTGTGTTGAAAATCTTTCAAAGTATTGATAAGAAAGAAATAAATCTGTTTTATAATTCTTAAATTGCAGTACCATACATATACGGACTCTTATTAAATCAGATCATAGGACACAAATGACAGTATGAAAGCTAATTTTATGCACACAACTTTTACAAACACCGATACACTACAATATCCTTATATATTTTTAATATTTACGGTATAACAAATCGTTTAATGTCACCCGATCACACTACAAACGCCTCTATTATACTTTCATTTTTCACACTGCAATTTTATTAAGTTCAATTTATCTTTTATTATGCTCTACCTTCTCCCCCTCTCCCAGCTCCGTCGCTAGCGTCCCCCAAGACACGGCGTATTAGCTGTATCTCCCCCAAAAATAAACACGAAGAGTGTGTGTGTATGTTTTTTCGGAGCCCAAGGTGTGTGCGTGGCACCCTTTTAAGAATGCAAAAGCGCCAGGGCCTGGCCTGTATGTCACTCTGCGAACGCAGAGCGCGCGCGCTTATGGGGCGACCCCGAAATGCCAGAGCGCCGAGAGCCCAAAGCGAAGTGCCGGTAAGTTAATGAGAGTTTCGCGTGTACCGGATACCCGTCGAGCTCTTCTCCCGACGTGTGTAGTCGGGCACTAGCACGAGAAAGAGAGAGCGAGAAAGAGCCACCCTTGCTATACTTGTGTGTCTGCGTCTGTGTCGGAGGTCCTAACCACTCCCCTATTTCGCACGCACTATTTTTTTTCGGGCGAGAACGTTTCACACTGCGAATTTGGCAATTTCGCACGTTTCTGTTCCGTAATGGGCTGTATTAGTTAATTTATACTTTTGCATGTTTCGTTTGTGTTTAATTTTTACATTTATTTTGGAATTTACGTTTTCATACTGGAAAAGAAATAATTATTTAATCCTCAAAGGGGCAAGTCGGGAAAAAGTATAATTTAAGCACAGAAACAAGAAAATGTCTTAAACTTGATTTGGTTGACAAAGACGCTTAACTTCTCAGAAACTAGTGCCTTGACGGCAATACGGTATAGTATTTCTTTTGAAAAAATCGGAACATTTTTTCACGATGTGTTTATCAAAATTTAATAATAATTAACAACATCCATATTAATCGTAACCAACAATTTGTGCTGTTTCATTGTTTCTATATTTGTACTCAACCGTACAAATTAAAGAACGCAGATAAGAGCACCAGCCCATCCCAATGAACTCCATCACCGCATCGCTGTTAAAAAAAAAACACCGCCGACGCATCGTCATCAATTTCCCCTTAAAACAATCGCGCATCCTCTTATCAGCCTCTATACGCGCTTGCATTTACGAAAATCGCTCCGCACTATATACTTACTCGTTCGACTATTGAACTGTACGATAGCGATATACACGAGCGGGGCGCAGACGAACCGCACAGCGGCTGCAGCTTCAACACAGCAGCAGCAGCAGCAGCAGACGCGCGCGGGGCAATGCATCGTTAGCTCCGAGAACGCGGGGCCAGACAAATGACGCGGTCGCCTCGCATCTGACGTGAATGAAGTTGGGATCGCGTCCCGCGCGTGTAGTACCACTACCTGCAGAGCAGGCCGCGTGGCCGCGAAACCGTCGCAATAACCGCGCCTAATGATACGTCGAAGGCGGCCCCGCGTTGCGCGCATGTCAATCGATTAATAAGCCCTGACTCGATCGACGATACCGGAGATTTCTCATCGGGACACGCGCTGGAATTCTGACGTTCGCCGGTTCGGGACAAACATTCGCGTTTTGAGTTCGCGGGGCATCGAGGGAGTGAGAGAGGAGAGCGAGCGGGTCATTAGTTACGGGCGCGTTTATCGGCGCGCGCGATGCGCATGCTGCGGGATGCTCATTGATAAAGGAATTTTTCTGTTGTCTGAAATTATTATAGACAACGCTGTTATTAATAGATGTATAGTAGCAGTGATATAATAAATTATTTTTCTTATTATATTGGAAATACTTTCTCGTTACAATTTTCCGAATGATTTGCACTTTAAAATGCATAAATTGCATAATATATTGTATTGTACTTTACAAGAGTCTTATTTTTCGTCCATCACGTTAATTGACACGACAATAATAATTTTATTAATCGTTATGGCTCCTACAGTAATAACCGATAAGATATAGTTGACATGTTTTCCGTTATATCTATAATGCCGTTTTTAACATTGAGTTAATGCCCGTTTCATAAGAAACCTATACTGTCATTATATTATTACTTTATCATTCGCTGCACGATAAAAACACTCGCATTTTTACAACGAATAACAGTAATAGCGATACATCGTAAAAAAAAAGATTAATAAAGAATCGTTCTTGTCTTTTGTCTGATACGTAAATAGGGGAGCGTGTCGATCGGCAAACAATGTTTGCTTCATTAGTAAACTGGCAATTTTTTCTGGACGCTTCAGCTGCACGATAATTGTATCGAATGTTCTCTGCAATAAAATATAAATATACGATCTAGAGGAGACGATGACGTCCATCATCACGCCCCATTGTTTAACTGAAAGCGGAAGCTGACGATAGCGGCAATCGGTTATTGACTGTGAATAAGACTGATTTTATTCTTATATTAAACAATTTATCTAGCAACGTCATTAGCCTTCAATTTAAATATGACTCTTTAGATGTTTTAAATAGGAAATACATACTTTATATTCATGCATTAAAATGCCTTTTCATGAGTTTTAATGTAATGCGAAGTGTATTCAACGAAAATGTTAGCAATCACATGATATATGTATCACAATAATGGTTATCTAATCGCGAAGATTATACACTAAATAAACTTCAGTGGTGTTAAACATAAGAATTTTATTAGAAGTTTTCAAAGGTTAAAAGTACCGCAGAAAAAGATAATTGCTATATCATTATTTATAAATATTGGAGCTTCGGAAAGACTGAAAGTCTACAATAAAAGTTAACAAATATGAATACCAATTTCGAATATATTTAATAGAATAGAATAGAATAGTTTTTATTTGTGCAATACAAAATAAATGAGTCACAATCTACTATCCCGCATTTGCCCAGGGATACGCCTGTGAGACGGGGAAAAACTAATAGGCAAACTACGTGGGATTTATATTTAATATTTAGGAAGCATACTTATATTGTGTGAACATAAGGTCACTAAGGTAGCTAGTAAGAAAAATATGGAATTGGAGGTTTAGAGCGCTTGTTATAGGTGTTCGCTCCACTGGCAATTTTTTTAGTGAAAATTGTAATATCTCTTCGAAAACAAATATTTTTGGAGCACTTTTATACAAGATTTTTTAATAAGAGACATGCAATTCTTCTAAGATTATTTGTAGTGCATTCCAAAGAGTTAAAATGAAATATTTTAATTTTGTTGTTCTAGTTGAAGATGACTGAAGATACTTTTCTATAAAGTTTTATATCGGTATACAGTCTGTTGTCCAAGGAATTCGTAAATTCTTAAACGTATAAAAGCAGAGCCGACGATTTTAAATTTCGAGTTTGGTATATACGACGAACGTCCCGGAAAAAATTATTTTACTATTATAAAATTTTTCTAGTTTCTTAAAAATATTTTCAAATTTATACCTACTAATTTCAACTCAATCGCTAAAGCCCACGATCTATTCGCACACTAATACAAATTGAGCTGCAAAAACCAGCCGGCATTCTTTATGCAATTAGCTCGCACGCTAAGACAAAAAAGCGCGTAGAGCGCGTACGCTGCTCGCACACACAAGACCTTAAAAGAGAAAGAGAGCACGCGCGCGGATCCAAATAGAAATTCAATTGATCTTGTCCAGATTGCGCGTGGAGCCATTCATCTTGCTCCTTCCGGGGCGCGCGTGCGTCTAGCCGTATAGGACGACGATTTCCGCGCGCGCGATGCTTCGCGATTCCATCCGTCGCAGCGCGCCGAAAAAAGGGGACAGCTGTCCGGCCGACCGCCAAACTGCCCATTAATTACCAGCCCGTGTGCTCGGACCCACACATACACACACACACCGACGTGCGCACTTTGCGTCCCTCTTCTTCTCTTCCTTCGCGTCTTTGTCTGGCGTGCGTGTGTGCAAAAATGCTTCTGTCAAACTCGCCAAGACAAACTCAATTCTCTTCCCTGCCTCGTTCTCGGCGCGTCGCCTTTTTATCAATTAGGCCCCGTGACAGTTCATTAGGGTAATCAGACAGACTCGCCTTGATTTTCGTCGATTGGGCCCACCGAGCGCGTGGGTGTCTAATGAGGTTATAATAGGGGCTGTTGTAGTTCGGTAAAAGTTCTTAATTTAGGCAAAAAATTTGCCTGAATAAAAGAATAAGCATTATTTTACTTCGTTTGTATCAAGTAATATAAATTATTTGATAAAAAAAGGAACATGCATCCTCAGTATCAAATAAATATTAATGAAAAATAAAAAATAAATATTATAAAAATATATCTCGTTTCTTGCTGAAAATCGTTTGGTACCGCCGCTCCCTCCCGTATACATGCAAAAGGTGCGTCCGAGAACTTTTCGCCGGTACCACGCTTCCCCGACCCGGGCCGCATATTAAGCCTAACGATATCCCCTGAAAAAGCTAATGAAATTAATATCGCACATAGAGATAAATACGAGTTTAATAAAGTGCAACAACACGCGAAATTATAGCCTATTAAAGTAACCACGTGCGTCCACATACGCCGACACTCGCGGAGAAATATTAAGGATCGGCTCGTATAAGGAGCCGCGAGGCGAGATAAGAGGCGAAACGAGGGTGCAATAGTCCCTCTCTCTCTCCCCGTACCTATACATGTATATCGAGGCTAACGACGCGTCACGGCGCGCTTCTCGCTACCGCGCATGGATTCCCCCGATCGTAATGCACCGCCGGAATATTAAACTAATTGGCGGTGCAACTTTATTACCTCGCGCCCGCGAGAGCGTTAAATAATGAAGGGCGAGCGCGCGCGGTGTTTTGTATTATTAAAAGAGAGAGAGAGAGAGAGAGAGAGAGAGAGAGAGAGCAGGTGATTCGTCACCGAGATATATAATACGCCAAGGGAACAGGAGTCATGCCCAACGAGGCGGCGGTGGCAGGCATAATTCGATAAAGAGATGCAACGCCGCGCCGGATCCTTTAATAGAGCGATAAGCGCCTCGGGCTTTTTCCGCTTTGGTTCATCCCCCTCGCGCATATGCGAACACCTCCAGGCTTCTTGAGAAAGTATGTACACGTGTGGGTAACGATTTTTCTGTGAGCCTGCAGTTAGCGATTTTCTGTTCAGATTGTGCATGATATGTAAAAAGTTTTTTTTCAGTATACCTATGCGTACGAAGAGTATATATGTGTGTACTTGATTGCATAATGAATGGAGCGGCGTTTTAAAACAATTACTTAATTAGTACTTTTGTAAATATAAAATATTTTAGCGGAAAGTGGCGCATAAATTTCCCGGCAATAAGCGTAATACGTTGAGGTATTTTTTTATACGCGCTGTATACGCACGTAGCAAATATATCGAGTATCATTAATTAACAGGCCCGCGCCGTGCTATATCGTTAAAAAGTGGCGCGTTATTATTATTATGTTGAAAAATAATTCAGTCGTGAATTTAATAAACTTATATTACAAGAACTTTCTATACATACAATATCCTATTATTTTAATTTATAATTAGGCCTCAAATTACATTTTCAACTATAATTTACAAACCTAAATAAAAAAAAAGCATTACCCAACAAAACTACTCACTGTATACAACTCTTGTGTCCAAAGCACCAAAATAAATAACAATTCCAATCCAATTAAACAAGCATCCCCCGAGCGCCCGTACCTTAAATCACCACTTCAAAGTCCCCCGAAGACCATCATCATCGCTGTATAGCGTCGCCGTCATCATCGCGCATTCGTGCGTACACTGAACGACTCTCCTAAGCCCGCGCCGAAATGAATGAGCAACAGTCGGCCGAGGCAATAATGCGATCTCGCGCGCGTCAGTGGGACATAATTCGCCGCACCGTCGTCACCGAGAAGATGGAAAGATCATGCACACACACACACACACACACACACATAGCTATAGAGAGTGAGCTGAGCTCACGAGGACGACACGTGCCGCCGCGATAAATCGTCAATGCCCGACGCAGTGGCCGAAAGTTTGTCTTGGACCGCAGCCCTCCGCTCCGATACTCTATACATAATAGCCACCGCGTCGCGCGTATAACACATCACAATGAATGCGCGTTATGCACACACACAGATACAGTATGTGGTATATAGTATCGTGCTCGCAAGGAACGACGTCGGGTGCGCGCGAAAAACATCGTCGGGATTATATGGGGCGCGTCGAGGTGCGGGTTGCACGCGCTGTTTGCGGCACACTACCGCGGGGCCGTCATTATTTGTTGCTTCCGTTCTTCGCGACTATTTCCAACCGCGAGAGCGCGCGGCCTCCTCCTCGAGATTTCTCTCCTTTTTTTTCTTTATTCGTATATATACGCTATACCCCCAGCCTTTTTTGCGCGCGTTCAAAAGCGCGCCGAATTTTCAATGGATTCCCCCCGGGCCTTTTGAAAGCTTGTGGATTGCGCGAGCGCGCGCGTGTGTGTGTGGGATGAGGAGAGTGTTGGAGTTATTAATACACGCAGCGCGTTGACAAATTTTCGCGATATTTCTACGGCTTAAGGGTGAGCTAGTGGGTAAAGCGAGCGGAACTTTGGTCTTTAAAGCGGTGCGATATCCCGCGCGCGCGCGCGCCGCGGCTCATGTGTAGCGCTGATTTATGCACATCGGATGCACGAGGCACGTGGAGCGCGCTCTTTCGATTGTTAAAAATATAACGGCCCCAGGGGGGTTGGTCGGTGATGGCGCTCGAAAGCTCAGGCGAGCGATGATTTTTCACTTTCTTAAGCACATAATTGTCGTGTATGGAAGAATATTTTCGTTAATGGTCATGGGTTGAAGTTTGGCGTTTATGTTAATTGATCGCCATGTGTGGAACTATTAACTAGTAATGAACTTGAATGCCATCAAACTGTTTTTAGATTAATATTATAATTAGAAATTTTTTTGCTATTATAGTATATCAAATGAATGGTCTGTTCAGTAAAAATTATAACATATTCGTGACGTGGTATATATTATATACCGTTTTATGAATAATATAAACTCGTAGAATGTATCACAAATTATACTTGTAAATAAACTACAGATGATGATACATAATAATATTTTTTTCGCGAATGCAGCCCTGTGCAATATATACCTCCCGTACAATGTCTCTTGCATCAGCGCCGTAAGAGTCTACACCTTATCTGCGCTCGTAATCTAATGATTAATGCGATGTTAACCAGCGCAAGGGACGAAAAATCGAGAAAAAAGAAACTAACCCAAGCCCCAGCGATTCCTTATGCACTCGGTCCTCGCAAAAACGAAGCAAAGCGTGCAAAAAGACACATCACACAGTCCACCTCGTTAACGAAGATCTCGCGCACGCACGACTTCGGCGCGTGCGTCGCATTCTCTTTACACGCGCCGTCGAAAATCCAACGGCGATGCAAAAGATATCGAAGCCGGGTGATGGAGCGCCGCTGGCCGCGTTAAATATCGCCCTGGCGTGTGCAGCAGCGGCAGCAGCGAGCGCTCATTAGCCGGCGGATTAATATGATCCGGCGCTACTCGCGCTCGCAACAAATGTCCGCCCAGCCGCTGCCGCCAATGCTGGCCAGCGCGTATTTTACATAAATGTATGTATAGATGTGTGTATGTGTGTGTGTATATGCGAGGGCGCGTGTATTATACACGGCATTTTCCTCGTGTCTTTCTCGGCCCGCGCGCGCGCGCGTCTTTATTTATAGAGGAGCGCGCGGAGCGACAGCCCGATGGATTTTCTAGTGCGGCACGTGTGTATAGGTATAGCGCTCGCTCTCGCTGGCGCGACCCGGTTACCAAAATATATAAATGGGATTTTTCGGACTTGATGAATTAGGGGGGAGAGAGATAGAGAGAGAGAGAGAGAGAGAGAGAGAGAGAGAGAGAGAGAGAGAGAGAGAGAGAGAGAGAGAGAGAGAGAGAGAGAGAGAGAGAGAGAGCGGAGAGAAGGAAAGAGGGAAAGAGCAAGAGAAAGAGAGAGACAGAGAAAGGTATTATATACCCTCCTTCGTACTTTTCGGACGTGAGGATGTGTTGGATTTCAGACATCGATCGGACGTGTCTCTTAAATAACGTGCAGGCGTTTTGTGAATAATAAATTCTTCGAGAGTTACACAAAAAAACTTCTTCCCGCGAGTGAATTGATCGATGTGCAGAGCGAGTGCTATGAGACAAGAGCATTAATATGAGTGAAAAATTCTTCTGCAAAGCGACATTGAATCGGTGGACATAGACATTCGTTATTCTGTAAATTAGAACGTCTTCGTGTTCTCATTTAGATTTTGTAGCATAATTTAAATAGTGCGACATTATTTTTTTCAAAAATGTTGACAACGAATGAACAATTATGCAAGAATTTCTCAGATAAAATTTGCATATCGGCTCATTATAAAGATGTTGAACAATTAACAATGAAAAATGCGTATCTACGTATCAAGTCCCGCTATAAAAAAAAAAACGAAAATCCGCGACGGGATCTAGACTTTGTACTGATAGAAAGTGGGGACACGAAGGGTTAATGGCGCGTACATTATTCTGATAAATCGCCGTGCTCAGCGTCAAACCTTGACGGGAGTCGGTGCGCTCCTTGGAGCCGTATCTGTAGCTGCACCACAAAGCTTTTGACATTAAGATCCATTAGAAAAGCATCTTACTTTAGAAAAAGGGGGGGGGGGGGGGGCGGGAGGGGGGGGGGGGGGCTGACATTTAATCTTTTTTTTTTCGCCACATGCAGACGCCTAAAGTGAGTTTTTTTCTGAGTAACGTGATTTTATGAAATCAAATGAGAACTAGGTGTTCACACGATGCTAAGTGAAATTTAACTGTAATATCGTTTTGATGTGATGCATAGAAAACATCAGTTAATAGTAAAGGCATTACAGTTAACAAACGATTCTCTTGATACTACAATTTATTTTATTAGAAATCGTCATAGAAAATGAATAGAAGGGCTCAGATGCAATACCTTAAAAGTCTAAATAAAAATTTATTTTTTGTTAAGATCAAAAACTTAATTTTTGAAGATTTTAGGATCTAATTATGCGAAAATGAACATTTAAAACAAATATTTTGATAAGAAAATAATAATTTAAAAAAAAAATGATTACAAATTAAAAAGTTGCCAAATTCAAGTTATTTTTTAGTTTTTTTTTACTTATAAACAAAGTTTTGATTTTCTACCATTGATGAACACAAGTTGTATTTGGATGATCAATTACAAAAAATAGTAAAATTTTAATAAAAACATACGGTTTATGTAAGAACTCTTTTCGTTTTTTCTCAAAACTTCATTATACGATGGACTTGGCAGCTGTTGCACCTGAGCCCTTCATATATTACAAATGAAAATATTTATTGTAACTGCACCTTCATCATTGACAAGTTTGCAATGAGATACAAATTGTGTTTAGGTGAACTTTATTATCTAATGATTCATAAACCTCGCAATTTTCTGTAAACATTGCAAAAAAGTTTGCGTAATGTAAATTATAAAAGTAACTACGTTGCAAATGCAAATTTGCTACGCACTGCGATCAAAATTAATTTAATAAACTTGTACGCTATATTCCAAAAAGAAGTTGTATCTCAATACTACAGAACAACGAAAGAGAAAATCAAACAACCAATTTCAATGTCGTGTACATTTCTTGCAAATCAAATTGTGTTAACGATCATTAAGAAACTTCATTAGGCAGCTATTCGCCAAGAAAAAATCCGAAATTCCCACCGACGTGTCTTCCGAATTCGGAACACGGCCCCTTGTTACGGGAAATTAATTATTTACTTGCGCCGGCCACGAGATGCCCGACAAAAAAGCGTCTGAAATCCGGGCGCAAGAAAAGGGCCAGGCCGATCTGCAACCGTGAAGGGCCCACCCAGATCTAACGCGGCGTCGGTCCCTCGTCGATCGATCGGATGGTCATTTCGACGCCAGACTCTTAACAAAACCTTAATTGAAAGACAATGGGCGTAAAACGATTAACGCGTCGCGAATTTACTTTTTTTTAGTTGGTTTCTGATGGCGAGCGGAAGTATTGCAGTAGTCCCAGGGTCTTAATTGGAATTCGGCTAAGTTACTTGTCTGCAGTATATATCAGACTATACTTCACCGCTTACCACATACTACCAAGACTATAAATAATTTTTACCAAAGTTTTGGAGACTTAATTCACTCATTAATAATACAATTAAAAACAAAAATTGCCACATCGTTTCACAAACATAATTTTACGAACATCTGAATATCTTCATTCCAAAATAATCTCGATTTCTCCGAAAAAGTTTGGTCAACGCTTCTCCAGCGACACTGACAAATTCCCATCATCAACAATGATTCATTTCAGATCTCGGCACATAAATGAAAATTCATAAAATCTCGTCTCGACAACGCTGAATTTGTACTTCGTAAAACAATGATGCATTCATACATCATCGCGCCATCTCCCCGATCCATCAATCGGCCGCACTCCCTCCCCCATTTTTTCTTATTTACCTAATTACTTTATTCCCTCCCATATTCTTGCACACACTCGCACATCACACTCGACGAAAATATACGCTGTCCCAGTTCTCTCGCGCGATTTCTACGAACGTTGGCGCGCGCCTCGAGGCGAGGTCGCAGACGCGCCCGCCGCGAGCGAGGAATATCGATTGCATTTTTATTGAGCGATCGGCCGAGAGATCGACGCTTTGTCTTACGCGCACGCGCGCGCGGACCACACGCATAAAGCGACGCCTTGTGTGCACGAGGAGAAAAAAAACACGAGCGCGGGGATAGAGAGTATAACTCGCTTTCGCATCGCAGGTTCATCGGCACATGGGTGTATACGTACACGGACCCTCGATACAATGTACCCATAATATCACCACGTGCGCTGCGCGAAGAGATACGTTGAACTCGTGAAGCATTCGCGAGCGAGCGCGCGCGCCTCTTCTCTTTCTTCGGTTTATCTCGCTTTATTCTCTTTCTTGCTCTCTCTCTCGGTCGCTCTCACTCTACCGCGTCGGGGGGAAAAAAAGCAGCGCGCGCGCCGCTGATATTCGCACGTCAGTCAAATGCTCCAGAAATTAATGATTTGCGCGAGATATGTATGCGCTGTATATAGCGTGCGCGCGATTCCGATGTTTGGGCGAGAGAGCGAGAGCGAGTGAGTCTTGTGTGTTGGAATCTACGGAAAATTTGAGATTGATATCGATGACGCGCAGTCTGTCTAAGTCACTCGAACGCTCTATATATATACGTGCTGTTTCATTCAATGAATTTTGACGAAGAAGTGAATGAATGTTTGAAAAGTAATTAACATTGTAACTTGTCATGTTGTAACGTCGGTGCGATAAGGAGTCGAGATAAAGTGTAATGTTATAGGAGCGTGCTAAAGTTCAACGTACGGGTAATTAAATCGCTATAATACGTATAAAAATCCAACGAACTTTTGCAAACGCCCAATGTTTGCGTATTTATAAACAAGTGATTATAAATTAAACGTTATTTCCTCGACGCGATAACCTCGTATCGGCACGATTATAATATATTTCGTTATGGAATTGATTTAAATTGCCTACACGTTATTTTTTAAAATAATAATACAAAACAGACGTGCAGTTTCTTTGTGAAATATTTTTTAAAATAATAATACAAAACAGACGTGCAGTTTCTTTGTGAAACGCCAATATAATATAATTAAGACATTAATAAAACCGAGAAACCTGCGTAATAACTGACTTCCTACAATTTTTTGCCGCGCTAACAACTCAATAAGGAAAATTTTTATTCTACTTATACAATCAACAATGAAAACCGCAATCTTCATATAGCCTCGTCATTACGCACAATAGTGTCAGCCAATTACACATCAAACGCCGCGCGCACAATCTTTTATCACAGCACACTCTTCCGTCGCTCGCACATCCATCATCTGCACTACCGCAAACCATCCCTGAGCCCGTGCACCACAAGTACATACATATACATACCTATACAGGCTCAACAAGGCATATAAAAAAAGTCCTTATTGACAAACAGCGCGTTATCGGCGCGCAATCTTGCGTAACAAAGTAACGCGAATCTCGACTTGTTAGCCGAATGGCCTCCGATTACGCTTCGTTAACGCACACGCCGGGGCCGCCGCCGCCGCACGCAGGAAAGTCTGCGCCTGCCACGAGCATGGCGGCGGCGGCGAAATCCGCGCGCTCGCGAGAGCTCTGACGGACGAGCCGCGACGTAAATGCATTATATATCTGCGCGGCTTAATGCGCGGCTCTTTATACCCGCGCTAATTAATGACCGGGGTATTAGCGGTAATTGTAATGACGCGAAATTACAGCGATCGCGCGCTCCGACACCTCTCCGGCTGAGATATACGCTGCGCGCCTGCGAGGGATCCAGGAACTCGAGGATGGCTTCTGCGCGCGCGACTCGCCGATGTGAGTGAGACCTTTCGCCGCGCGGCATCGCCGTGACTAATTAGTAGATCGGCCGGCCTGATACTTTTATTGAGGTATCCTTGAGCGTAAGTGGCGCTTCTTTGCCCCCGCCTTTTCTTATACGGGCCCCGCTTTTGTTTATGCATTATTTCAGATGCTTTATCTGATTAGCTTTAGGCTGGTTTCGCTGCTTGCGGAATACGTTGAGTTGTGCCGAAGATCCGACTTTTTGTTAAAATATATAATTTTTTAGGAAAATAGTTTGCGTAACGAAATGATTTTAAGCGAAATAGTAATGTCAAGGTTCCTTGATTGGTTAATAAGTCTGAAATATATATTTAGATGAATTCATTTGGTTTGGTAAGACGTGTTTATAATTAAAATTCTTCGGTATACGTGATAAAACACGCACTAAATTTAAATCTTACATTATATACTAAGAATGATTTCTTGGTCGAAATTCAAGCTTCTTTCTGGCAAACTTTTATTGACTTTGGCTCAATATAAATAATTTTCAGTAATTTTAGTGTGGCCAAACTCTCTTGTCAAGGCTGTGAGTCATTTCGTACAATTAATTGTTCCTGCATTCCATGAGATATATCCATGTACAAAGAAACTTATGCCACCCCGATTGATGAATCGTAATTATCCATAAAAGAATTATACTTTTAATTAAAAAAATAATAATAAAAGTCCGAAAAAGATTTCCTGCCCAATAAAAATAAAAATGTTCTAATCCAAAACCGCTTCTACGTTTAAGATACACACTCTGAATACCATCTTTCCCGAAAACTCAGCCGACATCAACATCTTTATCGGCTTTCTCGCTTGACAAAGCGCCGCGCATCCCGGCGAAACGAGTCCCCAATATACGATCTCATTTTATTATTTTGTCCGCAGCCGAGTATCTCTCTCTTCTCTCGCTCTCATCCAGTAGCACTCTTGGATGCAGGTGATGCAGTATAGGGGACCCGGGGTGTATAACTTATGAGCGACCATAACGTCCCCCCGGCCCTCTCTACTCCGATGACGCAGTCTCGTCGGTAATTCATCCGCTCTGCCGAAGCGGCCGCAAGATAGACACACACACAGGCGCGCGCACACAGTGGCGGCCTCGCTGGCGACAGAGCTTAGGGGGTTGAAAACGACGTCTAAACGACGGCCATCTGTCGGACGGACCGCGAAACTCCTGTCAGCGGGTGAGAGCTGGTCGATAACTCGAGCGCTGCAGCAGCGGCGCAAGCCGGAGAGGCGAGAGACGCGACGCGACGAGAGAGAAGAGCGCCGTGTATCGGTTGGTGGTTAATGCTGACCGCAGGCAAACTATTTCGCTTCTGCCCTCGGGGTTAATCGATATATGGGGCTTTGGCAGTGGGAAATTTCGCGATGGTGCGGAAGATTTAAGGGAAAATTTTAGGTAAATTATTTTGATGGTTTTGAACGTGTTGATAATGGATTTTTATCAGAATTTATTGCAATATTGTTTTATTATGTAATTTGAGAAATAAAACGGTAAATTATTGATATTAATGTGGTGTTTGACTCTTTTTTTTATTAACATATCACTATAGTTATTTTATTTTTTTTTAAATAAAGTTTAATGTTGTAGGCATTATTTAAACGTAACGTTAACATTCTTCTTTGAATTCCTTTTTTTCTATTTATTGAAAGAAACTTTTACTCCACATTTTTATAATTGTTTATTAATTTACCTATTAAAATCTTTTTATAGAAATTTAAAAAAGAAAAATAGAACAATTTATTCGTTTGATTAAACTTTTAAATAAAATGGGTATTATTATTTAAACAAATGTAACAACTGCATTTAAAGTTCCATATAATTACAAATGTCTGTAAATATAAATAAAGCTAATTTTCAAAGAATCTTTAACAATTCGTTAAACGAAATGTTAATTTGATATTTTCCGTCATTTTTCTAAATTTTATCAATACTCAAAGCAAACACACATCACTTAAAAGCCCAACTCGCTTCAAAATATCGATCAAAGCTTAATCATCGATCCATCAAACTCACTTTCCGCGCTGGAATAATCAATTCGATCCCAGACATCATCCCGCTCGGGCAAACATTAATCCCAACGCGAATATATATTAATAAAAATCTCTCCTCCATTGACACGGCGAAGGAGCGAATCTCGAGAGTGCGCAGTGCACAAAGAGGCACGCGCGCTATTTTTCATTCCATATAACCGCGGGTGCGCGCAGCCCCGTTTATTTATGAGAGTAGCGGGCTCTCCTACGCGCAATCGATTTCGCGCGCGGGCGAATTAGCCGAGCGTCGCGCGCGCGCGCGTTAAAATAATAACGCCTCTTTGGGATTAATGGCCGATCATAATTAGGGAAATTCTCGATTCGCTGGCGCGCGATCTTTCCTTTTCACCGCCGGCGGGCGTCTTTTCCGCAGCGCGACGTTAATGGCAAGAGAGAGAGAGGGGGGGGGGGGTATATCGGCGCGAGGCGGTTTCTAAGTTTGTGCCGCGGCTAACGAGGTCGATCAGGCACACGATGACACGCGTGCGTGGTCGTTAGGATTCGCACGCGACTGATTGCCGTTGCAGTTGGCTTCTGAAGAAGCGGTTCTTTGTTACGATGTGCGAACGACGAAAGTTACGGAGTGCCGAGGGTTATCGTGGATATGAGAAATTTTGCAAAAGGAGGTGGAAGAAAAACATTCGAATAGTTGACGATTGTGAACTTGGCTTCGTGTATGATAAATTGTAACGGATTTTTAAAAAATATTAGTGTTCATCCATTCAAACTTATTTGAATAGAACTAGGAAGCTCTTTAGCATTTTATTTTGAGTCAAATCTTGTATTTATTTAATGGAGCATCATTTTTTTAGTAATTCGTTCAAGTAAATATAAGTTTGATTAATTTGCTGGTCTTAATTTGTTGATGAAATGAATTCAAAATATATATGTGATGTTTCATTTCGCTTTAAATTGTGTGAAAACTTGAGCAAGTTTATTGCAGCCATTATTGTACATATGGCATGCAATTTAATCTTTCTTAATATAAAAAGAGGATTGTTTTTATGAAAAGCAGTAATAAGAACTCGAAAGTTGACGTTAATATCGTTTTAATTATATTTCTAATGGCTACTTCAAGTGTCAGTTGATGATTTTCTCACAGTTTCTTTTACTCGAATTTCCAAACAGTAGCAACGGTTTTTTATACTACATTCCTCGACGTGATTAATTCATAAGATCATTTAGTTTCCTAAATATGTAACTGGAAAAAAGGAATTCTTCACAGCAAAAAATTAATAACTTATATCATATTTCGGAATCGTTAATAAAGCGTTCAGAAAAATGACCAACATCGCAACTGCCGCATAAACTTCGCTACAGATATATACACATTAAATTAGAAAAGTCTTCGAAAGATTCGCTCCACTTGAACTACACTACCACAACTACTACCACACCTCTTTAAAGCGCCGAAGAAAACACGCGCGAACAAAGAAAGAGAACACGCGCCGCGGCTCGGCAACAAAAAAGAAAATTAAGGAACGGCGAAAGCGCGCGCAGGCACGAGGAGAGAAAGAAGAAGAAGAAGAGAGAAGACGCCGCTGCAGTTTCACGCTGATGGTTTAGAAAGTTGGAAGAAGATTAGGGTAAAGCAATTAGCTAGACGCGCGGTATGTATGTGTATGTGCGAGCAAGCGAGAGCGCGGAAGAAGGGCGTCTTAATGGGGTGCGATTAGAAAAGCGAGGCGCCTGGGAGCCATAGCGCGCGCCACCCCCCTAAAACCTCGGAGAAATCGCTTTTCGCGCTTTTCACCAAGGATCTTCCCCCGCGTGCCGCCGCTATACTGCCGCCGCCGCCGCCCCGGTTAATCTCGGAAGGCGGAAACTTTGAAAACACGGACTTTTGATCGATCGCGCCGAGTCTCTGCGGTGTCGGCGGCGGTGGCAGCGCGCCGGTAGCGCGCTTATACTTTCACACGCAAACGCGAGAAAAATGGCTGCGCTTATAGCCTTGGGGTTAAAAGAAAAGGAAACCGCCTGTGGTGTATCGGGGCGAGTTTTGTAACGGTGTATTTGTGGATTTTCATATATTTAATGTATTTTTACTTAAACGGCTGTATTCGTGCTTGAAAAAGTATAAGTATATAGCGCTTACTGTAATTGTAAAATTATTATAAAACAATAGCCCTCTGAATTCAAATAGAGGAAAATCTGTCATATATGTACATTATAAATAAGTAAAAAGTCGTTCACTCATTTGTAGCCAATATCTCGAAAATTGAGCACTTTATCTACACAACTCCGTTTACAAAATAATCAGCAACTTTCTGCTCAATTTATCCACTTAAAATTATCTAATTCAGCATAGACGGCACTTTCGCGAAAACAAATTAAACGTTGGAAAAACCAGCTAATTACGTCGGCAGCTCATCAACAACTCGTCAACATTCCAACTACCATATCATTCGCGAACGCGCAGCTCCTCTGTAATCAACAATTACCTCGGCAGTCAGCACTCTCTCCGCACACCTATACATACACCCGTACGTCCAACGTTTTCATTTCAATAAAATGAGCAATCTCCATATCTCTCTGGCGGCGCCTCGAATAAACTTCCCATCAAAAGCGTAAAAAGCCGGGGCAGGGTCTATGCGAATCTCTGCCGCGTAATTCGCGCGCACACGCGTATACACGTATAGAGGACGGAAATTACACGAGCATCGGCAATAAGCGGATACGAGGTCTGCACAGGGAGAGAGAGAGAGGGAGAAGCCAGACTGGGCGCGAGCGCTGCGGGACCATCAGGCCGGCGCGCAGAGCTCATCGCCGAGCGATCACCATCTCGTCGTGCTATTACACGAGCCCTCAGCTCTTTCCGCGATTTCCGTATACGTATATACACGTACGTATGGGGATCTGCGCATGTGGATGTGTGCAGAGCCGGGTCTATCAGCATATTCGAGCGCTTAGCACCTACTTCCCAGGAGTGCGATACCGGCCGTAACTCATTTGAATTACACATTTCCCCGTGTGACCTCCGCGCTCGCGCGTTCGCCGGGCCGAGAGTGCAAGCTTGATGTCGTTATATACGTGCGTCTATATGTGCAGCTCTGAATTGGCACGGGATCGATGAGAGAGCGCGATGGATTTCGAGGATTTTTTCGCAGCGGTGAACGGATTTGCAGTGGCGTGACATGTTGATGCGAATGATTTCGGAGGGAGGATGTGGGAGTGGGTTGGTGGTGGTTTTTTTTTATTACCGGAAAGGGGGTAGGGAAATTGGCAGATTTATTTTGATGGGATTATTTTTTCGCGCTGATAAGGTCGTTATCTGTGGCGTATTTAGTTAAATTACAGGGTAATTTATTATAAGGTATTGTTTTGAAATGAATTAAATAATAATTATTCTACAGATTTAATGTAGTATGAAAGAGCTGTTATAGGTATAGTTTCTGAGACTTAAAACAATATTATTTATTCATTTTGTAGGGTTACCTTTCAACCCGGTTCTGCTACTCAGTTTAGATTCAGGCGATGAGATATGGCGGGTACATTATCACCTGATTACGTTATCACTTTCCATCAGTTACTCCTTTGCCGCTGCCGCCAACTCATCGTTTATCACAGCCGTCTTTGCAATTGTCGCAGTAACACTTAGTACGAAATTTTACCAAGATGTTATAAGCTCTAAAATGATAGAAAGATGATTATCATTGAATTTCGTTGCAGAGTCTAATTATACCTAATTGAAAAAACTGTTTCACCTTTGTTTATCAATCGACAAAGAATGTTCGAACTGTATTAGCACTTTTACTGAAAAATTTTGTTTTGAAACTAATTTAAGATTTTTTTTATGAATTTCTTGTAAACTAATAAAAGTAAACTACTTGTCGAATTTTCTTGCTGTGCATCGTACAATTATAGTACATGTTTTATATGTTATCATTAAGTGGATACTTGAAAGTACATCAGCAAAACAAGGTTTATCATATTACTCATCATTTTTCTTATTAGAGAAATAAAAAATTGTAGGATCTCATTTCGCCTATATAACGTCACTAGATCTTTATCTATTTTGGGAGAAAATTGATATTTATTTTCATGTATTTACAGAACGAGAATAATCCGTACCACACAACTCAATTAGCAGTCTAGCGTTTAATAAAATTTTATTAATTAGAAAGACGACGTTAGTTTTGATTTTAGTAGTGGGTTTAATATTGCATGATTTGTTTGCCGAATTCGCGCGAGGCGTCCGGAAAGACCTGAGAAATTAGATTCATAATCTCGCGCGACGCGTTTTCCGCACGTCCCTACGCGAAGATGCATGTGCCGACACTGATGAAAGTAATGCACGCCATGGCTTGAAAAGTTCACACGTACTTGCACAACCCGCCTACCGTATGGCATTAGTCTTGTAAAATAAGTATATTAAAATACGAATTTTTAATGAATTTAATAATAATAGTTTTTTAATATATTGATAATATAAAATATAAATGAACATTTACTCTTCCGGTGAGGAAATATAACAGGTTTAGTCTACTATACTGCTACATATTTGTACCATAAGGTTGTCCGAATCCATTGATATTTAGAATCTTTATAAAATTAAAATTAAACTAAACTACTTCAATAAAAATATTTTTTAAAACCTTATGATTTCACGTATAATAGAATGAAACCAAATTTTTATGAAATGTTTACAATTTAAACGCAATTTTAACTAAACGTATAAAATTGTGTGAAATATGATCATAATCTAACACATAATATCAAACGATGTTTTTGAATTATAGTTTTTGTTTTACAGTTTTATTATTTTGAAGCAAAACATATATATTGATATACTGTAAGTTTAATTCTGCAAATGATAGCTATCATATCTAAACGATAATTATAGTTAAACACTCTAAATTTCTTTTACAACAACAGATATCATCAGACACTCAAGCCTCTGGTAACAGCAAGCGGAATCTTCCTACAAGCGTTCAGTTTCAACGCTCCTAACACAATTCATTTTTAGCACGCGAAGTAGCCCTTATCGCTCGCCCCAGTCATGTCTACGTAACGGTTACACAAATACCAAAGTAAACCTTCGCTCCTCCTAAAAATAATCCGAACCCCTGGCATAACGACTCGCGTTTCGAAAAAGACCATAATATACCCTGCGCATGAAATTCATATATATGTATATACACGCATGTATAATGCACGTATTTAGCGGGCGTATACACTGGCGCAAAAGCTCATGCGCGGGGCGTACACGTATACGTATACATATATATAATACGCGAGCGGGCGCGCGGGGTAATATGTAACGCGCACTCCGGAGTAATGCCACAGCGTCAAAGTCAGCAGCGCGGCGGTGGCGCTCTCGCCGAAAATATGAGCCGGCCGCCTAGCGCGGCCTCGCTAATGCCGGCTCGTTTATTATGCTTATATTATTACGGGATTATTAGTCTTCTCTCTCTCGTGCGCCCGCGCGTATACGTATATATACACACACACACACACACACACACACTTTTCTCTTTTCAAAAACTTCACGTATACGTTGCCGCCTGTTTTGACGTTCCCTCTCTCTCTCTCTCGCACGCGGGCCTTTCGTTTATTTTTAAGCAAAGGGATCGGTCCTACAGAAGTTTCAATTATAATTCAATGTTACAGGGGCCCCGACAAATGGCGCCACGGCTAAACCGTCGCGGCAGAGAGGGCGAGAGAGAGAGAGAAAAGGAAGCCCGCATAAAAAAGGATACTATTGCCAATGTATTGGCAATATATCGGCAATGTGCATGGGACATATATTGGAGATACTATTGGTGATATGTGACTCCTATATTGC
>JAPYZP010003412.1:0-18934 GCA_030522985.1 Torymus sinensis | reverse complement strand
GACCACATCAGCTTTACATACTCAGAGTACGTTTTTGTTTCAGTAGTAGCTGACAGTAACAGCGTTTCTAAGTGATCCAGATCTCGAACTGTTTGATTTTTTATGGCAGTTCGTGCTCGTCCCTTCATGTGTGCGAGCACTATCTTTAAATAACTTTTTTCCAATGCAGGGTCGTTTCGGCGGCAGCCATCCGTTCTTGAAATGATTGCGTCTCTTGTCTACGATACATCTCTACTAAGTGTGACCACTTTTCGAGATCCTTCTCTTTGTCAATCTCTTCTAGCGTAACCATGATGATAGATGTATGACCTCATCTTTGATCCTAGAACAGTTTAGGCTAGACTCCCCACAAGGGATACCAATTGTTAGTTCAGTCCATAAAAGAAAAGACATTTCCAGGGTACATAAAGAACGTCTACTCTAGCAAAGCATACCGAATATTGTTTGAAGTAATATAAGTGTTAATAACTGACAATGTAAATTATTATAATTTCGTTGTAGAAACTTTTCTCAAACGTTTCGTGCTATCTGGGGGACCCCGATGAAATTTTCTAAATTGCTTCATATGTTTTAGAGACGTTTCAGAAACTTTTCTGAAACGTTTCCAATCAGTTTTTGAAACCTTTTTGAGGCGAATCTGGGACGTGAATAATTGTCCAGTAAGCTTTTCGTCAAATCGATTATGAACGTTTCAGAGACGTTACCAAAACTTTGTACAAACGTTTGACTTCTGTTTCTTTTCGTAATTTCGTCAGGAGTGTGTAATATATAATTGTTTAACAGCTTGATGATTTTTTATTGATTCGAGTATGTGTCCGCTCTTTCCTATATTCAAGTCTTCTTGTGTGTTGGGATCCCTTAATTTAAATTCTTTCAAAGTTTCATTTTTTTTTCTTTGAAAAAGATGACACTGTATTGGCACACTTTAGCTTACTGTTCTCGTAGCAACTATTTCTTTGCTCATCAAAAATGTCGCCCATTTTAGGCGTAATTACGCAAGGTTCAGCGATGGGTGGGTCCACAACCACCGGCTTATCACATTTAATATAGCAAAGATTATTGCTCTCTTCATGTTTAACTACAAAATTATTAACTATCGTTTCCTGGCTCAATGGCGGTCTTCAAACAACATATCTTTTACCAACGCAATGTGTGCGTAATTAAATATTTTTTCCTTAAAAGGGAACAGACCTTGCTCTCTCTTATCAAAAGATTCATCTTCAATAACACTATTCGTTATAATAACTAAATTTTTTAGCATCAGCCGTAATATTTTCACCAACACTATCTTTTATTTTTAGTGAATTTACGCTAAGTTCCATGTTAAACTGGGCTTCGTCTCCCTGTAATTGCTTGTTTATCATTTCTGCCATTTTTCATAACATACTGGAGTTTATAATTTAGGTAATTTTTATAATTAATCAACATCCTTTTGAAATCATAAATAAACTGGTCCATTTGAAGTGAATTTGACAATTCACATTTTTCCGACTTAGTTTTCCACTCTTTAGATCTAACTTAAGATCCTCACATGCGCTGTAAAAATGACCGTGCATTTTGCAATACACACAAAATCTTTCATCATAATTGCTTTTTAGATATTGATCTTCTGTATAATTACTCAATTGGTTATAACTACAAAATTCATTGGCGGGAGCTACCTGGACTGCTGCATTGTGAATCCGAGTCTCATTGGATGCGGGGATTTCGGAATTGATGTTCTTATATGTAGTGACCGAGGCAGGTTCTTATATAGAGTAACCATTCGACATCACCGTTGTATTTCGCCCGGTTAGGCCACCTAATCTTTCTGCCGCGCTCTCTAAATTTGTTACTAATGTCCAAAAAGTATGCCTTTTGGCTGATGGAAATTTATCGAGATTGGTCGCCCCACTTTACATAAAAATGCTGTTGTTCCCGGATCCCCGTCGAGTCGCGGAATAGCATCTAGTGCTTTGCTAAGAAAGTATAGCTGAATCGTACGTTCCGTACTCATATTTCTGGAGTTTCGAGGTGGTCTGCACAATTTTATGTGTCAAATGCCTCATTCGCCGTGTTATATTTGTAAAGTTCTCCGGGACCGGCAGAAGTTGGTCCCATTTCCTTACAATCCCGGACTGACAGAAGTTGGTCCCATTTTCTTACAAAAATTTGAAACGAACGCCGAGCAACTTGCTGCCCGATTTTCTATAGGATTTTCTGCAGGATCTCCTATAGACTTACCTACAAGGATACCTGCAGGATTTCCACATAATTTTCCCTGCGACTCCCTGGACGAAATTCTGTACAATTTTCTGCAGGATTCCCTGTACAATTTTCTGCAGGATTCCTTACAGAATTTCCTACAGAATTTAATGTAGGATTTTATATATAATTTTCCACTCAATTTTATGCTAGATTTCATGTTAGATTTCATACAAAATTAACTGCAGAATCTCCTACAGGATTTCCTACAGAATGTTTTAAAGAATTAGCTGCGGGATTTTAAGAAAATTTTCTTAATGAAAAGGGAAAATCGAACGACGATGACAACTGGTCCGGGAGGAAAAAATTCGACCGTCGACAGCAACTGGTCTAGGGAAAAAAGTAGAAAATCGACCGTCGTTGACAACTAGTCTTAAGGAAAAGGGAAACTCGACCGTCGAAGGCAACTGTTCTAGGGAAAAAGGTAGAAAATCGATCGTCGTTGAGAACTGGTCTTAAGGAAACAGAAAAATGGACCGTCGATGACAACTGGTCTAGGAACGTCGCTATGCGGCGGCGCAGGGCAGGAGTAGGTAAAAATGTGGGAAAAGTCATTTTACGACGAAAGGAGAGGCAATTGAGGGGCCGGAAGGACAAAGCGGACATAAAGTGTATTAACTGAATGAGCTATGCCCCCTTTCTCTTTCCAGGCCTACAATTATTGTTATATCTGTTATTGCTATTTCTTCCCACACTATATGCAATTTATTTATGTATGAAGATAATTGAAGTTCGTGCTTTTGTATTATCGCCACGAGAATATAGTTATTTAACAATATGTTGAGTCACGATTGATGTATTTTTGAACAAGGGGATTTTCGATAATTAATCAGTAAAAAAAATTTCACAGTTTACGGCAATTAATCAGGCAATTAATCAAAATCCTGCAAGTTTTTGGGAATATTTTATCACAGTTTCTTTTTCTACGAAAAATCATTCCATAAAAACTTCTCAAAAGCTTCCCATAATATTACACGAAACGTTTCTTTAGAGAAAAGTTGTAAAAATATTTCGGAAAAGCTTTATGAACCCTTGCACTTAAATCACTTAAAAAGTTTTTACATGATGTTAATTACAGAACAAAAATGTTGCGAAGTAATTCCGGAAAAATTTCAGCAATGATACAAGATATGTTTTTGAAAGGTTTGCTTATAACCTATAGTGAAATATTTTTCAAAATTTCGGAAATATATTTATACATTTCTAGTTTTATAAATAAATCTTACCAAAAAATCTTTTTGAAAACTTATAGGAAAATTTTATGAAATGTCTCTTGAAAGAATGGTTTACTGAAAAATTTCGGGAAAGCTTCAAAAACCTCGCAGTAACATTTCTTGAAATGCTTTTTCACGATATCTATACCGAATCAAAAAGGTTGCAAAATCTTTGCTTAAACATTTCAGACAATGATTCAGGAATTGTTTTGGAAACGTTCCCTTATAACCTATCATGCACTATTTTTTCAAGGATTCGGAAATTTTTTTTTACAATTTATTTTTCATAAAACATATTCCCCCGAAATCTTTTTGTAACTTTTTCGTAATATTTCATGAAATGTTTCTTTAGAGAAAGTTTGCGAGCAAAAATTCGGGAATGCTTTGATAAACCATGTCTACCATTTCATAAAATGCTTTTTCACGATGTCTATACGGCATCAAAAAAATTCGAAATCTTTGCAAAAAAGTTGCTGTAATGGATTTAGAAAAGGTTTCCTTTAAACTTTCGTGAAATATTTTTGCAATGTTTCGGAAATATTTTTATACATTTTAGGTTTAAAAAACTTTCCAAGAAATGTTTTTGGAACCTTTTAGTAACATTTCCTGAAATATTTCTTTAGAGAATGTTTGCGGGAAGTATTTCGGGAAAAATTAAAAAATCTCGCAGTAACATTCTTTTAAATACTTTTTCGCGATCTCTATACCCTATCAAAAAAGTTGGGAAACTTTGATTGAATGTTTCAGACCATGATTCAGGAATTGTTTTTGAAAGGTTCCCTATAACCTCTAGTGAAATATTTTTCCAAGGTTTCGGAAATACTTTTTTACATTTTAAGTTTCATCAAAAGATATTACATCGAAATATTATTGTATCCGTTTCGTAACATTTCACGAAATGTTTTCTTAAAGAATTTTTGCGACAATAATGTCGAAAGCTTTGAGAAATATCGCAGTAATATTTCTTGAAATGCTTTTTCGGGATGTCTATACCTTATCAAAAAAGTTACGGAAAATTTTCTTAAACGTTTCAGGCAATGACTCACCAAATGTTTTTGAAAGGTTTCTTTAGAATCTCTTGTAAGATATTTTACTAAGGTTTCGGAAATATTTTTTGCATTTCCAGTTTCATAAGATAATCTTTACAAGAATCTTTTTGATACATTTTAGTAATATTTCATGAAATGATTCTTTAAAGAGTTTTTGCGACAATAATTTCGGGAAAGCTTTGATAAACCTTACAGAAACATTTCATGAAATGTTTTTTCACGGTGTATATATCGAATCAAAAAGGTTGCCAAATCTTTGCAAAAATGTTTTAAGCAAAAATGTTTTATTTTTTCGTAATATTTCATGAAATGTTTCTTTAGAGAAAGTTTGCGAGCAAAAATTCGGGAATGCTTTGATAAACCATGTCTACCATTTCATAAAATACTTTTTCACGATGTCTATACATCAGAAAAATTCGAAATCTTTGCTAAAAAGTTTCAGGCAATGATTTAGCAAAGGTTTTTGAAAGGTTTTCTTATAACCTTTCGTGAAATATTTTTGCAAGGTTTCGGAAATATTTTTTTACATTTTCAGTTTCATCAAAACATATTACAACGAAATCTTTTTGTAATCTTTTCGTCACATTTCATGAAATGTTTTTTTAAAGAATGTTTGTGAAAAGTATTTCGGGAAAGCTTTGAAAAACCTCGACGTAACATTTCTTGAAATGCTTTTTCTAGATGTCTGTACCGTATCAAGAAAGTTGCAAAAACTTTGTTTAAACGTTTCAGGCAATAATTCAAGAGATTTTTTTGAAAGGTTTCCTTAGAAACTCTTGTAAGATATTTTAGTAAGGTTTCGGAAATATTTTTTGCATTTCCAGTTTCATAAGAAAATCTTTACAAGAAATCTTTTTCATACATTTTAGTAATATTTCATGAAATGATTCTTTAAAGAATTTTTGCATCAATAATTTCGGGAAAGCTTTGAGAAACCTTGCGTAACATTTCATGATGTTCTATCACTATGTATATATCGAATCAAAAAAGTTGCAAAGTCTTTGCAAAAATGTTTTAAGCAATGATTCAGGAAATGTTTGTGAAAGGTTTCCTTCTAACCTTTCATGAAAGATTTTTGGAAGGATTCCGAAATATTTTTATACATTTTAAGTTTCATAAAAACTTATTTCCAAGAAATGTTTTTGAAACCTTTTAGTAACATTACCTGAAATATTTCTTTAGAGAATGTTTGCGAGAAGTATTTCGGGAGAAATTGAAAAATCTCGCAGTAACATTTTTTGAAATCCTTTTTTGCGATCCCTATACCGTATCAAAAAAGTTGGGAAACTTTGCTTAAATGTTTCAGACCAAGATTCAGAAATTGTTTTTGAAATGTACCTTTACAACCTTTCGTGAAATATTTTTCCAAGGTTTCGGAAATATTTTTTTACATTTTAAGTTTCATCAAAAGATATTACAATGAAATCTTTTTGTAATCTTTTCATAACATTTCATGAAATGTTTTCTTAAACAATTTTCGCGAGTAGAATTTTGGGAAAGCTTTGAAAAACATCGCAGTAATATTTCTTGAAATGCTTTTTCTAGATGTCTATACCGTATCAAAAAAGTTGCTAAAACTTTGCTTAAACAATATTTTTGAAAGGCTTCCTTATAACCTTTCGTGAAATATTTTTGCAAGGTTTTAAGAATTTTACTTGAATGGTTTTTTTTACCCCTGTCTATAATATTTCATGAAATGTTAGATGTTTCTTTTTAGAGAAGTTGTAACAAAGATTTCATGAAAGCTTTAGAAAAGCTTGCAGTATTATTTCATGAAATGTATTTTGATGGTCAACTTCCATCATTAATTGCAAAGTTTCTAAAATATTGCTGTCAGGTTTCTTAAAATCTTACTGAAAATCTTTTTGTGAGGTTTCTGTTATATGGCTGCAAGGTTGTTGCAAGCTTTCCATAAAATATTTCTTGAAAGTTTTCACCCAAATTTTGCATGCAATGTGGGTTAATCAGAGCGTGTTACGGTCGCGGGTTAGGTTAGGGTGACTCATTAGTTACTAAGAAGTAGAGGCTATGGCCTCCCGGAAACGGATAAAGCGTTTTTAAAATATCAGTGAAATCAGTGAAAAATTTTCCGAAGGTTGTGATCGAACCCGGGTCTGCCGCGTATGAACCGCGCGTCTAATTGAACCGCGCGTCTAATCCACTGAGCCACAGAGGTCTTTATCAAATTAAATATTACTTTAAAGTATAGAGGAACACTAAAAATAACACTCGACTTCAGCGTTATAATTTTAAGTTTGATTTGTACTCTTAACAGTTGAGAATATACACCGAATGTTGAGCGTATACTCTCAATTGTTGAGCATGCACACCCGATGTTGAGCGTATACTCTTAACAGTTGAGCATGTACACCCAATTTTAAGTGTAACCCTTAAAAATTGAGTATGTACACCCGATTTTGAGTGTTAACACCGGAATATGAGTGTTTACACTCGAATTTTGGGAGTTTACACTGTAAGATGAGTGATTACACTCAAATTTAGGTGTAAACGCCCAAATAATGGGAGTTTGTTCAGTAAGGGATATAATAATATTAGTACATTATGATACATGTACCTTAAGTAACCCATTATTGCACGGCGTGAAGTTAGGGACCGAGCGCAGCGATTATCGTACTAGTATATTACGATACATGTGCCTTAAGTAGCCCATTATTTTATAGCACAGTCTAACCTAAGCCCGCTGTCACGCCTATCCGTGCGCTAAGCAGTCCATTTTTACACGATGAGGATAAACACCGTGAAATAATCGACTACGTAGCGCACGGATAGGCATGACTTAGGTGCGGGCTTAGGTCACACTGTGCTATAAAAAATATAATTATATTATTATTATATTTATTTAATTAATATTTCTATTTATTCATTCCTATTTTTAATTGTTTATTCTTTTTTTCTACTTAGTTGGTTTTATTTTGTATGAAAATGTATAAAACCGTATGGAAATGTATTACATTTGAAAAAATCTAGGGAAACATAGAGAAATATATATTTGTATACAATTTCTTATGTTTTATTACATTAAACTTTTTACAAACTTGACATGGAAGAATTTCTGTATTGCAGGAAAATGTCTCAAAATGTATTAAACTGTATAAAAATGTACAAAACCGTAAAAAATACGTCCAGATACTAATAAAAAGGTTCATTTTTATTCGTATTTATAAGTTTTCCTACGGTCTCATACATTGATTATTTTCATACAGGTAACATTGCTAAAAGTTGGCTATAATAGTACCATAAGTATAGCAACTGATACAATTGAAAATCTTCAGCCAAAAGAAAATAAAACAACGAGCTACGTTGACTCAGGCTATGCTTGGCTGACTTTACCTTGCTCCGAGTCCTCACGTGAGAACTCACGTGAGATCTCACGTCAAACTCTCACCTGACCAAAATTTTCTATGTCTTTACGGCACTACAGAAAAAGAACTAACAAGGAGAGGCCATGGCCTCCGTAAATGTATTCTGGGGGATATTGGAAAATGGTTAAAAATTTGTCTTCATTTTAACCGATTAAATGGATCGTATTTTTAACCATTTTCTTACGCTATCTTTGATTGCTTGTAACTTTCTAAAAAATCAATATTTTTCAACGAATCAGGGCTTAAATTTTAGCTTTTACTGTCTACTTTTATAATTTTTCATCCTCGTTGTCGTTTCTTAAATACTTGCAATGTGACAGTCAATAGAAGAGACATCATTTTTTGAGGTAATAGAGGAAATTTGAGATGAGATCTCCCATATCTCAAGAAAAAGGGCCCATTGGTGAGAAATATCAGCGCTGGGCTTCATTTTTAGGTACCAGAAATCGAATCTCCAATTTCCGCCAGAATCCGTGTCCCGGAGACCATGGCCTCTCCTTGTAAGTACATTATTTATTTAAATAAACGTAAAATTTTTATAAAATCTTTTATTGGTTAAAAATTTTTACATCTAAATTCCATTCCAGTGCATTAATACTGTTTAATTTATTTCTTTTCATGTTCTTTTTAATACGTTCTTGTCGCCCTATTAGGAGGGCCGTATAGCCCCTCGCACGAGGTAATATAGCCATACTAACCGTGTACATCCCCGTAGTATTTTCTTAAAATTCTCTTACACTTATCTCATATATCTTATACGTTATATGTAAATGAAGAGTTAAGGAATAAGATGTAACAACTTTTAGTTTTTCATCGACTATATACAAAAAATACCAATTCACTGAAAAAAGTGGGTCATACCGCCCCATGTTCCCCTACCTGAAGATAAATATTCTATGAAAGATAATGAAACTACAGTTCATGCCTTTGAATTTGCGCGGTGGTAGAGATTTCTAGATTATCAAGGAACCAAAGTTATGAGGAATGTAAGACTGTTCTATAAAACGAATTTTGTACCTTGAATTTTAAAAGATCTGAAAACCGTGATTTCTGTGGTTCTAGACCCCCTGGAGACTTTTATCAGGTCTTAAATTGAAGATTTCGGTATCTACTTTAATATTCTGTATCGTGCTAAATATTTAGATTTTCTTAGAAGGACGAGAAGGAGTCATAGCAATCGAGTGTATTGGTTGACTTGAGAAGTAGAATACATGATTTTCTGAGTCACGAATGAGGTATACAGAGGCTTGGGCCACGAAAATCTCCATTGCCAGTTTGTTATACGTGTTAAAAACTACTTCAACTTAAATTTTCGTATCATTTGAGATTGCCAGAAAAAGTACTAATTTGAAAATGCGAAAAAAGGCGATTTTTGCTAAAATGACCATTTTCAAATAGCTGTATCTCAGTACCTAGGACATATATTTTAATTTACCAAGCGGCGTTTTTATGGTAATAACAAAACCTAATTATCGCTGCTTCAGTTAAAGATCCTATGATTAATATGAAAATTTTGGCCGGCACCAGAAAATAGTCCACTTTTGAAATTTTTTTTTGTACTCAACTGGTTCCCAAAAATGAGCCTTTATACTTCGGATTTTGAAAATTTTTTATAAGAACTAGAAGTTGAAACAACAACATCGGCCTTTGGAAATGGGGCAAAAAGGGCCTTTTTTGGGCATTCTAATGGCGTTTTCTGATGCCCAGGGACTCTTAGAGGGCTGGAAATTTGCAAGTAGTCTTTTTTTTAAGATACTCGAACATACTAAAATTTGGGAAAATCCAAAATTACCAAAATTTGAACAAAATTTGTCATCATGCTTGTGACAACGGTTTTTAATATTATTTACATAATTATTTAGAAACTTTAAAGTATCATTTTTAACCTATTTCCTTAACGACTGATTATTACAAAATTTTAAAATAATATGTTGTTCAATTTTCATAGTCATTTAAATTTTAATGATTAATATTAAGATTCTTTACCCTATCTAAAAATAAAGCTTAGTGCTCACAATTCCGTCATAACGGCTTTTTTCTTGATATATCTTGATAATCTAATTTCAAATATGCATCATTTCGTTAAAAAATGATGTTTCTTCTATTTACTGCCACTTTGCAAGTATTTCTGTCACAAAAACGAACAAAAACGATTAGAATAGTAGAATGAAAAAGCGAAAGTTTAAGCTATGTTTCGTTAGAAAATATAAATTTCTCAGAATATTAAAATTAATCAAAGATAGTGTAAGAATTAGACTATTATGCTTTATATTTTTCCATGAATCGAAATCAATGATCAGAGAACTCTCTGAAGAAAGTCGTAAAATTTAAATTGTGATTTACCTTTATTTACACCGACATAGATCCTCAAAATATCTTCGTCTGAATATTGAATATACAAAATCCAGATTGAAACTAAACAAATTTTGGTCAGAACAATTTATGAGTAAGCGATCGCAAGAAAATTTGGTAAGTCGTGCATTTATGCATGCTGTAGGGTACGTGGCTAAGCCACTCCCATTCTAGTATGGTGAGTCATGTATAAAAGTAGATATCCCCCAGTGTTATACTACTAATAAGCTTTGTTAGTTCCAAAGTATCTCTCCAAAGATACAGATGCATGAACATACACATACGCGTGCGCACGCTTACTCAGACACACACACACACACACACGCACGCACACACACACACACACACACACACACAGAGATACACCTTACACATCCAAAACTTAGGTAGACAAGCTCTTGAACGTGACTTTCTTTAATCTTACGTTCGATGCGTGGGTCGCCGGTGTGTGCGTGCAAGCGCCTTTCGATCCAGCTATATCAAAGGTGTAAATCCAGGGTGGCCAGACCACGAGGAAGAGCTGGAAAGCAGGAGAGAGGGAGAGAGTAGAAAAAGAAAGAGAGAGAGCTAGAGAGAGCAGGAGAGTGAGAAAAGTAGAGAACGGAGAGAAAGGCTGGAGAAAGATAACCAAGGCTTAACAGTGATCGACTCGCATTTACAGAGTGAGTGAGCATTGCCTGTGAGTAAGAGCGACGGCAATCGCCTTGAGGATCACGTATATCGTTGTACGAGAGACCAGGCAGCGGTAGCAGCATCGACGACCTTTCCTTTCTCTTTCTCCAGGCGCAAAAGACGAGAGGGAGCTGCGAAAGTGGGGAGATTGGGAGGTTCTCTCTGCCAAGAGCGCATACCCAGCAACAACAGTAGTCTATCAGCAACACAGGGTGAATGCACGCGCCCAACTTGGATACTGAACCGAACAACTTGAGCGTTCAAGCACCGATTTCAGCCTAAATAATGTGCCTCCAACTTCGGAGTGCCGTCTTCTTGTGAGTATAATTTTTATATCCGCAATCTTTTCTTCTCGCTCTTTCGCTCTCTCTCTCTCTCTCGCTCTCTCTCTCTCGCTCGCTCTCTCTCTCGCACTCTCTCTCGCACTCTCTCTCGCACTCTCTCGCTCTCTGCCGCTATCTCATGCTCTCTGCCGCTCTTTCTCTCGCTCCCTGTCGCTATATCGGGCTCTCTCCCACTCTTTCTCTCGATCTCTCTCGCTTTATCTATCTAATAGCTATCTGTAAGTATTTACAAATATTGATATAAAATTGCATTTTTCTTTCTCCATTTCTCTTGGTTACGCTTATCTGAAAGCTCAACTTGGTAGATTTGACTGATATGACTGACCTGATTCTCACCGATAAAATCATGTCTTTGCATATAAACTACTTATTGTTTCTGAAAAACACTGTCATAGCGACGAAACTATGAATAGTAGACGTATAAATATAATTTGAAAATTGACGATATAACTTTACTATATATACACTATATAACATATTGCACTTAATTTACTTCAAGTACTTTATATAAGATAATGAGTAACTAATCTAAAAACCAGGGCACTTGTTCTTTAGATTATCTAAAATCTTACGTAAAACATGGATGTTGATTAAAAATCTGTTCCAAGAGCGACTTGAGAGTAAAGCATTATGGTAAAGCATTGTTGCTGCAAAAAAAGGAAGGCCAAAAATTCTTGCAGCCATGTGATTGACACACAAGACATCCGGCAAGGAGCAACCGAAAACTCAAGAGATTGATCTGCTAATAGAAAGTAAAATGGAGAGGAGCGGAATATCTATAAAATTAGCGGTGTGCACCATGCGTGGTGCGTGCCCACGAACATTCTCAAGCAACAATCTCAGAATCGAGTCTATTAGCAACGTACTGTCACGGCCAACTTGCATGTTCCCTTAATTAACATAGTGGCGATGATCAGCATACGTTTGAACAATGCATCTACTATATAGGCCATGTGTGCAGACTACTGCATACGAATATAAGATCACTGCATATAAAACGAGACCATGTATTTTTGCCGCGAGAAAAGGGAACTTTTTGTGCCTACGAGAGGCAGATTCTCCGGCTAAATATTTAAAAACACTTGAACACTATGGCCTGCGCGGTAAACATGTATTTCATGTATTATTAATGTTATGATCCTTCATACCATATGTGTATTTAAACGAAAATTATTGTCAATTGGCCTCCTTAAATTAAATTAATTCTTCAATTCTGTATATTACGTTGGTCTACTAGAAGTAAAAAGTATTATGAGCTAGAGCTCAACTGCTATATTACCATGCATTATGACATCCTAAACTCTAACACGGAGTCGGTGTTGTTTGATCAAATTAGGATTTCGAGGTATTTGAACTAAAATATTCTTGAGATATCATAAAAAATAAAAGTTGCCAATTTAGAAGATTTCGGTTTATCCTATCAGAATTTTTTCTGTGGGATATAGCTGTATGGATTCTGAAAATAACAATTGAATTTTTATTATATGAATGATGCATGTTGTAAAAATCAGATATTTATACTTTTTAGAAAATATCGTAAAAAGATAATCTACAATGGGAAGCGATTATTCATTATTTCGATATGGGCAATTAATAGAAATTATTAAATATTGTTGCTTTTTCAAAAGAGGAGGCTTTGTGATAAAAATTAGAGACAAAAAATGTTAAAAGCTACACTTAAAATCCCAAAGTGTAAAATCTGACGTTAGAATGTGTAAAAATCGTAGTTTATTCTTTTGAAAAAGTGTAAACTGCTGATTCTATAGTTTTGAAAGAATAGATAAGGGATTTTAGACTTTATAAAAGTGTAAACTGTTTATTTAACTCTTTTTAAGAGTAAATGAGGGATTTTACACTTTACGAAAGTGTAAACTGATGATTTTACTATTTTCTAAAGTGTAAATTGCTAATTTCTTCTTTCCAAAAGTATAACATATTGTGCGACCATTTTAAAAAACCGCTACTAACACAGTGGAACTTGGCCTTCTCCAACATTAGTTATTGATGCTTTAAAGTAATATTTATGTTATAATCATCGGTATATTTGTACACTGTCCAATGCAATAATAGGAGTTTACAGTATTAAATAAAAATCACTTTAAATACTCATTTTTATTGTAATGTTGTAAGATTTAAAAAATTTTTATAGCGTGTATACATTTTTTTATGTAAAAAGGTTTTAATTTTTTCTATGCATATTTCGTATTCAAAAAATTAAATTTTTCTCGGTCTTATAATTTATATATCTATATATATATATATATATATAGTATTTTCTCGTCTCTGTAATCCGTGTAGGATGAAGGGCATTCCGAGCATGATTTAAACAAAAGCGTATGGGAAAATACATTTTTCCACTTGTTAACGATTTAAAAAAATTTGTTATTCTATTTTTAATAGCCTATAACTTTTTGCAAAAGTTTTTTAGAATGTGAATAATAAATAAAGAATCTTAACCATAAATTATAACACAGACCAAAATTTAATTTTTTGAATTCGAAAAATCCATAGAAAAATAAGAAAGTAACAAATTGGCAATTTACACTTTTGATAAGAGTAAAATCAACAGTATACACTTTCGTAAAGTGTAGAAACCCTCAGTTACTCTTTAAAACGAGTTAAATCAACAGTTTAAACTTCTATAAAGTGTAAAATCCCTCATTTATTCTTTCAAAAGTGTAGAATCATCAGTTGACATATTTTCGAAAGTGTAAATTATGATTTCTACACATTCTAGCCTCAGATTTGATACTTTGGGATTTAGAGTGTATGTTTAAAGACGTTGCGAACGAATATCCGTCGTTTTGCGGAACAAAATTTTCATGTCAGTGTTTGTATATTTGTGGGGCTGTGTGTGCGTGTAAGTGTGTGCCTCACTGTATATGTGCCTGTGTGTGTACGCATATGTGTGTATGCGTGCAAGCGTGTAAGTGTGTACGTGTGCGTATGTGTATCTGTGTGTGTGTGATTGTGTGTGTGTATGTACGTAAGTGTATTCGGTCTATAACTTTTAAACCATTCGACCCATTTTCTTTTCACAAAGCTTATTCTCGACGTTTAGCAGGATTTTTCAAGGGTAATTTCGAAATACATAAATAATTTTTATTCGATTTATGTATTTTCTTTGTTTTTGTAAATATAAACTTTTTTTTTTATCCTAAATAGCCACGTTTTTTGGGTAAAGCGGGACCAAAGATAGATTTGTTTACCCCTTGTAACTGATTTTATTTTGTTCCCGTAATTGTGGGTCCATTTTAAATAAAAACTGTTTGAGTATGGTTAATATTTCCGACACCGTTGTAAAGAACAGAAAAAATCCTTTTTTTTATGTACAATACTATATTTTGATGATTTTACCAATTCTTATAACCCTGAAATAAGTGACAAAAACACAAAAATTACGGTTTTTCTTATAGTAATCAACAAATATTTAAGTGTGCCCCATTGAAAATTCTCACGTGAGTACTCACGTGATTCTAACGATCTTTTCATGACTGATACATAAGCTACACTATGCGATGTTCGCGTTATTGATTCCTTTTTTATTAATCGATACATAATTAAGTAAAGACACACACACACATACACACACATCCTCAGACACACACAGCCATAGCCAGACGCAGACACATACAGACACACACACTCAGTCACAGACGCACAACACACACACAGGCACACACACAGAGACACAACACACACAGCACAGACACACACAGACTCAGACACACACGCAGGCACATACACACGCAGACATACACACACAGACACACGCACACATACGCACACATACACATGTACACACACGCACACAGCCCGCAGTTATAGAAAAACGTATTATATACACATGTTATACTACTAAAATACTAGTTTGGTATTCATATACCTCCGAGATTCTCGGATATCCCAGACCTCGGAGTTGGAAGTCTCACACTACCAACGTCGAGTTCAGCCACCACCATGGCAGACATGATAGTACACCGGGATACTCGAATATGCTGAATGTCCAAAATGAAGTTTGAATAACTCCAATTTCGACTAGAATTAAATCCGAGAGGTTTTGACGTTAACGAATTCCAGTTGCAGTTAAAACAACTCCAAGTCTTCAGTTCTATAATCACCCGAGATTTTTTAAGATCAGAGAAATCCACGATTAGAATATTTTCAATACCAAATATCTTTCCGTGTACGAAAGTATAAAATATGGCAAGTATATAAGAATTTCCTCTATAAGCTATAAAATAATAATATTTATGATTTTTTAAAAGAAATCAATAATACTATTGATAAAAATCTTATAATCCTTCGACTCTATATATATCCTCAACAAATTTCATGTAAGTGCAACCCTCCTCCCTCTCTCTCTCTCGTCTTTTCTTACTCAACAACTGTATAAGGACTCCATCAAAAACTTTGAGAATAGTCTAAATATTTTTTTAAAACAGTCAACAAGGCGTTCTGTACAAGTATAATATAAGTTATTTTAAAAGAAATAAAGAATCTTTCAAAAATGTTTTCTCTAAAACGAAAGCATTAACATTATTTTCTCAGAAGTATTTTTTTATTTATACATTTATATAAACTAAAGTAGAAATGAAAATTAAAGTAGTAAAACACGTTTGATTATATTATTTCAAAAAAATTTGCCAAAGAATCACATTTTATCGAGCTTCTTAAAGAAACATTCGAATTTAAAACTTCTGTGATTAACAATACTACCATTAAAAACCGCTGCCAATTCTTGAGCACTTAGCTTCCTCAAAATAATTTTTTATTACTTTTAATCAATAGAAATTCTAAAAATTAATTTTTCACAAAACAACGCTAAAAAATTTCAATAATAAATTTTTTTTCTTTTTTTTCAAACAAAGATATTAATATTTATCGCTAAATTTCATTGTCTAACTTTAAGCAGATGCGTCTTATATCTTACATTTCTTGCAAATTAGTATATTACTCACCTATGGATGACAAAACCAATGAAGATAATCACTTGAAATTTTAGCCGAATATTACCCCCAACTAGTGTAATAAGTAGTTAAAATTTCAAGTCGATAAATCAAAAATTCTCTGAGAAAACGCAATTCAAAAATTTAAGAAAAAAATTTTTAACTTTCTACGAAATGTTTAAAATAAGTCAAGTATTTTTTCTGTATAATCTACTCTTCCCCCTCTTCACCGCTTCCTCTCGCCCACGATTTCTCCCATTCTCCCGCTCTTCCCCTCTCGCTTTCTCTGAACATCCGCAAACTCTATACCAAAAAGTTCAATGAGAGCTTAAATTCTTTTTTAATACAATCAACACGTTTTTACGAAAAAATAATTTTTTAAGTATGGTTTAACCATACAATTATACGTGAAAAAATACATAAAAACATGAATAACCCTTGCTGCCAATATTTTTTGGGTATTCGATAAAAAAAACAACGGAAAAACAGACTGCTACTAACATATGGGTAGGCCTTGATCTCTGATTCAAGGCTTACTTGACTCTACTCTTCATCTTTGATTTGTGGATTATCATCTAAAAATATTGGTTGCAAGTATTACATACATTATTGAGGTATTTTTTTTCTGTACAATGCAATGGTGTCATGAACAACTTTGTCGCAACAATCTTTGATAATACCACAGCCAAAAAAAAACTGATAATATAGGAGTTTTTGGTATTTTTTGCCTTGTTTTTTAATTTTACAATTGGTCCGTAAAAGTTATTTTACTTTCAAGTGATACGTATTTATTTTCATAACTTATTTATGCCATAATCAAGTAATTTGTTTCTAATACATAATTTATCTCACAATACATTATGATATATTTATCAGTTTTTAACTGTTTAAAGCCTCAAAGTTGATTGCTGGCTTATTATTTACATTTGAAATAATACATTTTCTTTTTAGTTTTGAAGATTTCGATTCTCTTTTTATTTATAGTTTTGAAGAGTTTTAATTATAAGAAGTGGAAAAAGAGTAATCTCGTATACCAAAATAAATAAAGGATTAGCATTAATTTAACATCCTCTCTGTAAAAGCATAAAGTGTAATGAAATGTAAAGCATTTAAATGCCCATATGATGAAAAATGTATGATAAACATTGGTTTTTGGAGAACTATATACGTAGTTTCAAGACGTTTTCATGCGATTTCTAACATTTTAATATAGTTTCCTATGATTTTGAACGATTTTATATACTCCCAAACGTTCTTTTACGTATTATAGAATTTATAAAACATAAAAAACGTAACAATGTAATTATATTTTCGTAAACCTAAAAATATGATTTATTTATTCATTTATTTATTTATTTTTCATACATATATTTATTATATTTATAAATATATAAATATTAATATTATATTAATATTATATTAATATTATCTTAATATTATATTAATATTATACTAATATATATTATACTAATATTATTATATTATAATATAATATCCCTGACGGAAAAAACCCCTCAAAATAACCCTCAAATAACATTGAGAGTGACACTCAAAACTCACTCTCAATTGGGTGTCAATTCGCACACGAGTGAATACTCGATTCAGTATCTATACTCTCAATTCAGTGTAACCCCCCAATTGAGTGTTTATTCCCCATTGAGTGTCAATTTGAGTATTACGCTCAATTTAATAGTGAACCATTCAATTGAGTATCAAGACTTGAGAAATACACTTAAGTTGAGTGTTTGGCTTTTGCAGTTGAGTATCCAATTGGATGTTACTCCCAATTTTCGAGCAACACCCAATGATTTAATTTTCATCTCTAAATATGAATTTCCTTGTAAACATATTTCTCTGTGGACATATTTGCGTTTTTAAAATATCAGTGAAACCAATGAAAAAAAAGTTCCGAAGGTTGTGATCGAACCCGGGTCTGTCGCGTATGAACCGCGCGTCTATGAACCGCGCGTCTAATCCACTGAGCCACAGAGGTCTTTATCAAATTAAATATTACTTTAAAGTATAGAGGAACACTAAAAATAACACTCGACTTCAGCATTATAATTTTAAGTTTGATTTGTACTCTTAACTGTTGAGCATACATACCCGATGTTGAGCGTAAACTCTTAACAGTTCAGCATGTACACCCAATTTTAAGTGTAACCCTTAAAAATTGAGTATGTACACCCGATTTTGAGTGTTAACACCGGAATATGAGTGTTTACACTCAAATTTGGGTGTAAACGCCCAAATAATGGGAGTTTTTTCAGTAATGGATATAATAATATTAGTAAATTACGATACATGTGCCTTAAGTAGCTTATTATTGCACGGCGTGAAGTTAGGGCCCGCGTGCAGCTATTATCGTACTAGTATATTACGATACGTGTGCCTTAAGTAGCCCATTATTTTATAGTACAGTCTAACTTAAGCCCGCTGTCCATCCGTGACCGTGCTTAGCAGTCCATTTTTGCACGATGAGGTTAAACACCGTGCAATAATCGACTACGTAGCGCACGGATAGGCGTGACTTGAGGGCGGACTTAGGTCACACTGTGCTATAAAAAATATTATTATTTTATTATTATATTTATTTAATTAATTTCTATTTATTCATTCCTATTTTTAATTGTTTATTCTTTTCTTCTACTTAGTTGGTTTAATTTTGTATGAAAATGTATAAAACCGTATGGAAATGTATTACATTTGAAATTACTGTTATAACAG
>JAPYZP010003411.1:0-11597 GCA_030522985.1 Torymus sinensis | reverse complement strand
ACGAAAGATGAGATTGCGACTGAAATAAGTCCGGTACCGGTGGAGACAGAAGACGAGGCAATGCGACAGAGGAAAGAGACAGAAAGCGACAGTGATAAGGGACAGAGGCTTGGTTGGGGGGGATGGTGTGCCGAAGGCACGCAGGGGGGCCCAGCCCCCCTAGTTTGTGTATCATTTAACTTAAATATTAATTCATCTAAATCGTTTCAAACTCGGAAGGTAATCGTGCCTTTGGTCCGAAAATTAATTCGTGGTGGGTGAAACCGTACGCTGAGTGAACCGATGTATTATACGAGAACATAGCCGTCCTAATCCAGGTATCCCAATCGGTCTTATCCGTGTACATTTTGAGATATTCAACTAAAGAATGGTGGCTTCTTTCTAAAGAACCCATAGATTGAGGATGGAAAGAGGTAGATCTCAACTGTTAATCTTAAATATTTTAACTATTTCTTGCATCAGACTACTTTGAAAATTGCTGCCCTGATCAGTTTTAATCGCTTCGGGGCAACGGAATCTAGTTCTAAAATCATGCACTAGGGCCATCGCTACCATTTCGGCGGTCATGTCGAGAATAGGAAGGGCGTCCGAGTATTTAGTTAAATTGCATTGCAAAGTGAGGATATACGTATTCCCTGATACGGTTAATGGCAGGGGTCCTACAATATCCATCTCCAAAATCTCAATCGCTCTACTAGGGGTGGTAGAAATTTTCAAAGGCTGTTTCGTCTTTACTCTAACCAACTTGCGCTTTTGACATTCCTCGCATGTTCGCACGTATTCAAAATATCCTCTTTTATTCCTGGCCAGAAGTATTGTTCACGTACGCGATAATAAGTCTCCACGATGTCTTTGTGGCCTCCAATCACTGAGTCATGTGCTTCATTAATAATTTCTAAACTATCTTTCGGGGGTGGAACAATTACCTCGTCGGTGCAAATAATTAATTTAGGTATTGCCGTGTTCTACAGCGCCCGTAAAGTTATTTCGATAGGCAACCAATGATTTTTCTCTAACCCATCTCCAAATTTTGAAATGCTAACTGAATTTACCTTCTCCTCGTATGGTTCGAAGGGACTCCAGGCATTGAAATATTATGAATGCAGTCGCTATCTCACTCGATTTCTAAATCTATCAATTGCTAACAAACAGGGGTACTTATTTCGCAGTCCACGGGCATAAAATGCGCGACATTATCTTTTTTCGAGAATTCTTTCAGGTTGATCTATAGGGACCGGGGTCGGTTGTGCAGGCCTCTCTTTATTCGGGGTAAATTGGGTCTTGCTCATACATGATTTCTCTTTAATCCATTCAAAATTATCACTCATGATCATTCTTTTCTTGTGGGGTTCTTCCTCAACTCTTTTGGGACAGGGACTCAGGGGGTTTATCATGGGGTCTATCGTGTGGTCTATCGTGGATCCTAACCTCTATCTTGTAGGTTTTAATGTTAACAATTTTAAGTTCATCATCAACGTCAGACGCGCTATCTCCATGGGTTTGGTCAGTAGTCATTTCGTCATCTGTTGTTGGTTCTCCGGGAGCAATTACGTCTTGAACCTCTGTCTGTATATTTGGAATCCTACTTTTGCCAGACGGGATTTCTTGATAGGAATTTTTCTGTTGGTCCCCGGCCCTATCCTTGTGGTGCGCGGAAGTACTACACTCCAAGGCCGCATGGTCCTTAAGCCCCCCGAGACACACGCGAAATGCAGGTGCAGTGGTCGTAATCGGAACTTTTTCACTTTCCAGGGTTTCTTGATAGGAATTTTCCTCTTGGCCCTGGGTCCTACTCTCCTCGATACGTGCGGAAGTACTTCGGCCCGTCGGGATTTCTTGATGGAAATTTTCCTGTTGGCCCCCGGCCCTCCCGACACGCACGAGGGCATCGGTCATGTTACCCACAACCGGCACTTTCCTAAAGCTACCACGGTTACGTTGCCCACAACCACTGCTCTCTAATGAAGAGGCAGAGCTAAACCTATGTGTGTCCGTCAGTCCGTCGTCCATTCTAACGGCGGTGGGAGAAACGTCGTCGCACTCAGCTGCTTTGGAACTTGTTTCAGATTTATTAACTAAGAATATCTTTTTTACATCAATTTAAGGTGATGGTTCCTCCGCATTGAGGTCATTGAGAGTTGTAGTCAGAGAAGAAGTACGGATAGGGTTTCTGGACAGCGCGTCCGCGTTCATGTTAATTTTACCGGGTTTGTGTATGATCTCATATTCGTAGTCTCTTCATAGGATTTTGAAACGGGCCAAATGCGTAATGGGGTCTCTCAATTTGCGAAGCCATAGATGAGATCGGTGGTCGGTCACTAAAATGAATTTCCTACCATATAAGTATGGATTATATTGTTTAACCGCGTGAACTATCGCTAATAATTCTTTTTCAGTAGTTGTGTAATGGTACCGTTACACAACTTGCACTTCGGTATCGTTTAAGGCTCTAAAGGTATACGCGATGGGAGGGTCCTTCCCAATTAGACCTTGGCTTAAAACGCAGCATAATGCGTAATCGGATGTATGAGTGGTAACCATGAACGGCCGAGTAAAGTCAGGAAATCGCAGGAGGGGCTCTGAACAAATTATTTGTTTAAAGCTGATAAATGTTTCTTCCTGAGGGTTCTCCCAAATAAAACCTTCCCCCTTTTTTAAAAGAAAATGGAGAGGTTTGGCAATCTTAGCAAAGTTTGGAATGAATTTCCTATAATATCTGGCTAAACCTAGGAATTGTTTAACATTTTTTGGGGTTTCGATCGCGGAAATTCTGATACGGCCTAAGTTTTCCGTGGGTCAGGTCTAATTCCTTTTTTGAGATAATATGCGCTAAGTTCGCTACTTCTTTCTTTAAAAAGAAGCACTTATCGGGCTGCAAGGATAGGCCTGAAGTTTTTAGTCTGCCAAAGAGTTTTCGTAATTTCCGCGTGTGTTCCTCCAATGATTCGGCGTATACAACGATATCGTCCATATATACAAAGAGCTCAATATCTTGTAATCCGCTAAGGACCCTGCCCATAAGACCTTGAAATTTCGAAGGGGCTCCCTTTAGTCCCATGGGCATTCTTTTATACTGGAGATGGTTAAATGGGATGGAAAACACGGTTTTTGGGGCGTCTGCGGGTTTGATTTCGTCTATCAGTTCCCGAGCCTTTTGAAAAATCTGAGTGACCCATCACCCGTATTCGGAAACTTTTTCCTAGGTTTTCTGTCTTACTCGTGCTAAGTCGGTTTGAATTTGAGGTAAATTTTGGGTGGGGGCGAATACCCTTTAAGTAGCTGATCTAAATCATTAAAATTTTTAAATTGTAAATAATCGTTAAATTCTAATACCAACGTTATTCCTCGTTATTCCTCGTTATTTCCAATATATATAAATATACATCCAATGTTATTTCCTATTCCCCTGAAGTTAAGTTTTTAGCGTGCGGGGGCCCTAACTCTAGGAGTAAAAAAAATAACGCACACCGCAGTTCATAAACACGCAAGTTATTATTATGCATGAGTTTCTTTATTTGTTTAGCGGAACCTTTGAAATCGATGTTTTAAAATAATATATATTAAAAATTATAATACAATTACAATAAAAATAAATATATAAACAATAATTTGAGCACGTAGGCTGGAGTTTATACATCTACCACGAGAAAATAAAAAATATATATACATACTACGAATATGAAATATGAATTGTAAAATAATTATAAGAAAAAATATACAAAATGATTAAAATCACAGCTTTAAATGAGGTGGTGAATATCGAAAATGATGATGATTATGTCAATAATTTTACCAAAGAAGCTCAAGTATGTATTGGATGTTTTTTGTAAAAATATACATTGCTAGTTTTTGATGTATAAATGTAACTTATTTCTAGGAACAAGTCGCCTTAAATGAATATAATCGTGCATTAGAACTTCTAATAAAAAATAGAAAAGAAGAAGCATTGAGTGTATTAAAAGGTCTTCTTAATTCGAAAATTGTTGATGATGTTGAAAAACCTCAATTACGCGATGGTCGTTCAAGACCTATGCTTTCTCTTAAATATTCATGTTTTAAAAATGTTGCAAGTATTCAAACTGATTTGGGTAACTACGATGAAGCTATTTACAATTATTGGGAAGCTGTCAATTTAGATGACTCAGATGTGATGTTGTGGTATAGAATCGGGGTAACAGCTATAAAGATTACAAATTTAGAAGTTGCATGTTTAGCCTTTAAACAAGGTCTTCAACGGAATCATAACCATTGGCCATGTTTAGATAACATTATTACTGTTCTATATGCTGTACCTGACTATATGAATTGCTTATTATATATCTCGATTGCTTTAGAAAAAGATTCAACTTATACAAAGGGTTTAGTTTTTCGTGAACAAATTTTGAATGATGTTCCATCTCTTCAAAACTGGTACAAAATTCATTGTAATACTTACATGTTAGATTCTTTAATAGATATTAAGTATGATTATAAAGATGGAAAATTATTAATTGATGACGCCAATGAACTTAAAAATAAATGGATACAAGCATCTAAGTGTAACATGATGAAGAAACCATTAATTAATCTGTTACTAAGAAGATCATTAGCAAAACATTCTTGGGTAGAGCTAGGCAAAAGTTTAATTAATATGTATAAATATATTGTTAATAAAAATTTGAATTTTTCAAGTCCAATAACTTTAACTATTTTAGAACAGACTGATTCAATTTGTACAGAAAATGTTAGATTCAAAACATTTGATCTTTGCGAGATAAAAAAAGAATCACTTGAATCTATTTCTGGCTTTCAATCAGATAAAATGGTTGATATTTCTAAGATTAATAATGATTTTAGCTTAGAACATGGAATTCAAATGTTGGATAGTAGTAAAATTGAAGATAAACACAAATCTTTTATTCATAATACTCAAATAATTGAAGATTCTAAAAAAATTTCAAATGCTAAGAATCTTTTTAATGCTTGTCATAATGTGGAAGACAACAACTTTATTTCTTTAGAAAAGCAAGACAAACAAAATTTGAATGAAAAAGAAAATATAAGTACTCTTTCTGAAGAAAGATTTGATTGCAAATTCAACAATAAATCTTTTGAAACTGATGAATTAAATAGTAAATTTAGTAGCAAAGAGAAAAATCAAAAAGTCAAAAAGCGTCGAAGAAGTTCTTTATGCTTTTTAACACAATGGGCATGGAGTTCTAGTAATACAAAGCGTTCATCTAGAGGTAGAACTTCTAGTCGTAAAGACTATGAAAGAGATGGTGTTTTATTAGAAGAAACTCTTAAACAAATTTTTCCAGCTACCTTGTTGTTAGTTTAATTTATTTATTTCTTAACTATATTTTCTAAAATTATTGTTTTCATTTATTTTGATTGCTTCTTTTAGGCCAGATCATGCAAGATTTACAAGAGAAGAAGTTGCAAAGAATGATGATTCGATGGACACAATGGATTTATATTACTTAATGACTAGTAAAGACACCAATTTTGCAGATGATTCCAAAAGTACAGAAAGCTCTAAACCAATGAGTCCTGTTAATGAGTAAGTATGCGTGTCTATGTGTTTGCATGCGTGCGTGTGTATATGTGTGTGTATGTAAGCATTTAATAAGTAATTTATTACAAATTGACCGATCAAAGAGTCTTTATAAGAATTGACCAATTATAAATGAAACCATAAACAATACATAGATATCTTACACTTATGAAATAGTAACCCTGGTAAAAATAAACAAATATATTTATACATTTCTGTAGTAAAAAGTATATGGGCCATTCCATAATACTAGGTTTATTAAGTGGACGCCAAAGTTCCGTCAGTTAGTTTTTCAAAGTTTTCTCTTGGAATAGTTAACCGATTGGGCTGAAATTTCGGGAGAATACTTAAAATTTATATACGAAGCATGCTCAAGTCTTGAAATTTAAAAAAATATTATCTTTCAATTTCTGAATTTATAGGTTATGTTACCCGCGCTAAGTTTTTCAAGGCTTTCTCGGCAATTAATTGATTGTTTGCGTTGCGATTTTGAGAAATAACTAAACATTAATTTTCAAAGCGCGCTCAAGTCTTAAAAATCTAAAAAGATAAGAATTTTTTAATTTATAAATAAAAACGCGTTATACTGCTTACAGCGCCACCCTGCATTTAAAATATATTGACTCCAGCGTCCCCTTAAGTAATTTACTGCTGCTATTAGTCTGCTGTGCTAAGCACAGAAACCAGACTGGATCTGAAACCTTTAACAGAAATTAGAAAGCAAGTCTTGTATTGGTATGAATGTGCAACACACTGCACAATGCAGAGATGGATAAAACTATCAAAAAAGGTACTGTTTTCAAAAAGGAACCTTTATAAAACGTACATGTAACCTAAAAGAATGATTCAAATTAGTTGTAGCTTTGTGAAGCCAATACTCACGGGACTTACATCAGACAGAGCCTAAATTACTTCAAATTCATCGAGCTGTGGGCCAAAGCTCTGGAAATTTAATATTTCTGTTAGTAATTTTAACATAAAAAAAAAAGAGAAAAATTTTCAAAAATACTTAAAATTGAACATTTAAAAATAATTTTTCAGCTTAAAAAAATACTTAATCAAAAATGTCAGCATTGCCAGAGCTGGATGAATTTGAAGAAATTCGATACACAGTCAAAATATGCCAGATGCCCATAACTGCCCTACTGAAAAAAATCGCCCGGTAATCGCGTGATTTCGACTAAATCCCGCGATTATCGTGCCAGTTTGTCCAACTGTTTCCGACGCGATTATCGCGCAATTAGTCGCGCGATTATTGCGTGACCAATCGCGCGATTCATTTAAAATTCATTTTAAAAAAAATAAAATTGTTTTAAATGCATATTCGGTAATTGAGGTTGCCTATTTAGGTGTTATCATCCGAACGGTAACACCTAAATAGGCCACCTCACTTACCGATTATGCATTTTAAAGAATTTTATTTTTTTGAATTTTAAACGATAATCGTGTCGGAAATCGTTCGATAAACTGGCACGATAATCGTGCGATTTCGTCGAAATCACGCTATTGTCGCGCGATTAGTCACGCGATTGCTGACGCGATTATCGCGCGATTTTTTTTAGCAGGGTGGATGAATTTGAAGATCAAGGTGGTTTTTTTGAGTGATTTTTGAGGTGATTTTTTTTAGTAGGGTGGATGAATTTGAACAGTCAAAATAAGATGCCCATAACTGGATGAATTTGAAGAAATTTGATACACAGTCAAAATTGGGTAATTTTACCAGAAACGTTACCTCGTTATAGTATATATTAGTATATAACTAATTATATTTTTAAATATTTTATAGAACTGCGTGGCATAAATCCGCGTTTATGTCACGCCTATCCGTGACATAAGTAGTCCATTATTGCACCGTGCTTATAACCCTCGCTGACGCTCGGGCCATACTGCACGGCGCAAAAATAGACTGCTAATGGCACGGATAGGCGTGACATGGCGTATTTATGCAGTCAGTGCTATAAAATAATGTACGATATACGTGTTATAAGTATTTCTTCATGGCACGGCGTTAAGCGCTCTCGCCACGCTCGGGCGCTTATACACGCCGTGCCATAAAGAACAACTTATGCCACTAGTATCGTAATGTACTATTTTAAAACTCTAAAATCCTCTCAATTAATAATGAGACCAAATATTATTGTACACTTTAATTGAACAATCGATATTTCATCTAAGTTCATCTAGCAGATTCCTCAGCGCAATATATCGCGAATGAATAAAAAATGAAAAGTGCGCTCATTTTGACTAGTGACGTACCGGTACCTCACATCGCCTTAAGATAGTGACGCAGTAAATAGAATTATCGTTCAAAAGTCAGCGAAATTTTGTAGACTGATTGATTTTATTTTAAAACTAGTCCCATTAAAATTTGGTGAGATTTTAGAGTCTTTGAGAAAATTTATTAACGTTTTAATTTATACACTTTAAAGATTGAGTCTTTCTTCTGCTCATCGGCGTACCATCCTCTCCTGCGTGGAACTTGCCTTCTCCGGCTATTTGGGGTTTGGAGTTTATTTAATAATCAATTCGCTTTCTTCTGTCCGTTTGGGTGCCTTTCTCTTCAGCACGCTACTCGTATCCCCCAGCTATTTAGGGTTTAGAGTGTATTAAGTAAGAACTGAGAAGAGACAAGGGTACCAATCCCCCGATCACCCTGAGCCTGTCAAAGCCTTAATCCGGAACTGACTATATAAAGTACGTTTGAATACATTAGGCTTCAAAAAACAGTTTAGGGTAGAAGCTTAGAAATTACGTGGGTTAACGATACTTACAATAGTGTTTTGTTAAGGCAACCAAAAAAGTAAGTGATAAAACAAGTAATTACATGATAAATATCTTAAGAACACTAAAGAAATTACTTAAGTAATTACGCAAACATTACTCAAACAATGACTTAAGAAGTAAGCCTGGCGCTACTATTCGCACCGCGGGAAGAGCTCTGCAAAACCCGGTGTAGTGCCCATATTGATTCAATATTCAGTTTTCTTAGAGTGTAGACCAGATATATAGGTATTATTAGAAAAAGAATGTCCAATATATTCGTGTCCGGCACGTAGCCATATGTGGCCGACACATTTTCTTTACAATTTTATTTTGTGCTGGTGCCGTTTGTCGGCTTCCTGAAGCTTGAATACGGCTACTTTCGATTTGGTATTTTATTTTCTTAAATATGTTTGCCTACGTATCCGTGTGCCTCCCCTCTTCTGCCTGGATCTCAGTTCCCCCGGCTAGTTTAGGTTGGAATTCTTTAAAAATACTTTCGTTAATTAATCCTTTAAAAATACTTTCATTACACCCCTGCATGGCGCTTCTCTTCTGCCTGAATCTTGCATCGCCGGACTACATTGGTTTTGAGATTAACCAAAAAGACTCCCTTCCCGAATCCGCTAAGTCGGAAACTCGCAAAGATACCGCACAGATACCATTATACAGAAAATGATTCTTCCAGCCATGGGCCTATGTCCAGTTCTGGGACTTCCGAAGGATTCTTGGATTTTTTGCTCCGGCCATCTTCTAGCAGAAAATTAGCAGAATATTATGGTTAGGAGAAGCTACCGGACGACAGGCTCATACATTCTTACTGCTCATACTCATGACTAGCGTCATCTCATGTATACCCAACCAATAGAATTGCCAAATACACACGCTACCTCAATTTGAGTTTCCGTTTTTTATACAAAGATTTATATGAGTACATTCGTGAGTAATAAATGCCTCATATATATTACAAAGTTATTTGACAAAATATTATACTAATCCTACATTGCACGTGAAGGTTTTTATTTTGGGTCCACTCACAGCTTTGGTTAAAGCATCCGCTATCATCTCTTTGACTTATATTTGTTCAATAGTGACTCCTTTTGATTTAACTTTTTTCTTGATGAAGTGAGGCTTCAGATTTATGTGCTTGGTGCGACTACTGTAATTCGTGTTTTCACCAAGACTAATGGCACTCGTGTTATCACATATTATTTTGGTTGGAGTCTGGTCTATGATGTATAATTCTTGCAAACATCCTCGCAGCCATATCGCTTCTTGCACAGTAGATGACAAAGAAAAGTACTTACTCTGCTTCAGTGCTGCTAATAGCGGTTTTACCTTGTCTTTTACAAACCCAACTGAACTGCTCAGTAGGTGTCTTGAGTATCTCTAAGGCTTGCATCGCAGTACCCTTTGAGTTCGTTTGAAGATTCCCGAGTGAAAGTTAGTTTGAGATCTTTTAGTTCCCGACAGATATCGAAAAATCATTTTGACAGCAGACCAGTTGTGCCCATGCATCCTTGCATATTGAATTTTTTAGCACTGCTAGACTGTACTCCTTGTGGTACAACTGAAATGTTTCCTTAAATCTGTCTCTACTGATATTTATATCTACAAACTTATTCACGGGTCCTTTATTGGAAATTTTGACGAGAGAACTGTTTTAGACTTTGCTGCGTATTCATCAGTTGTGATAAATACCAGTATGTCATCCACAAAAAATGTGACCAATATAATGTTCTCACTCCTGCTCGAAAAGTGATAATACGCTTACTATCCTTAATCTTTTTTTTGTTATCAATTTTTGATTTATTGCGTCTTCTACCTTACCGGATTTATATTTGATATTTTTGAAATGCAATTTGTTGTGAATGTTACATTGCCCCCCAAATGAAATTTAATTAAGTTGGAAAAGTAATTTTATTTAAAAACAATAATAATAATTAAAACAGCATAAATAAGAAAATAAAACCCCTTAAAATACTAACGCATCATAGGAAGAATTAGAGGATTGGAATTTAAAACAATTTTATTACAGAACAAAGGACTAAAATATGAAGCGTAAATTGATTAAATTACAATATAATGAATAGAACGCGTTTGTTCCTATAATCATCCGTGGAACCCTAATTTTAGCTTATTTCTTGATTATCCTCTAGATGATCTTAAGAATGAGCCTGAAAAAATAAAAGTATTAATGAAATGATTAAACCTATCGCTGTGATGGATGATTTTTCCTTCCGCTTGATGAAGACTTCATAAGAAATCCTCTTGTCCTGTCCTCGTGGCAAATTATTAGGATCGGTAAAAGTGCAGTATCTGGCCAACGTTCCGACTTCGTTGTCTGACTGTACGCTGGGTATTCGTTTTGTTTCAGTCTGCGTTTTGTTTGAGAAGATCTTAGATTTTCTTAAATCTGATAAGTGATTGAGGTTGGACTGAAGCCTCCTCATTACTTCAGTTAACAGTTTTTTCTTCTCGCTTTTCAGCAGGTTTGTAATTTTTATCAGCCTCTGTAGACGTGGTTTGGTTTGTAGAGGTGAAATTTTTAGTGAATCATTCTCACTTAGTCCACCAATCGCGTAGTCGAGTGCACGTATAAGTGCTGCGTTACTGGTTGACAGGTGAAAGTCTATGACTTTATTGTCTCTGATGAAAGCCGTAAATATTTGACTGTTTTCATCAAGCGACACTTGCCGAAGTCTACTCTTGAGATCCATTGTGGATATAAATTGAATATTTTGACATATTTGACCGATCGACTTGATGCTGGAAGGCGATTTGTGATCTTTGTAGAGTTTTGCATTCAAGCCTTGTGCATCTAGGCACAGGCGTACCGAGTCGCCATTTTTAGAGACTACGGCCACCGGATTAATATAAGGACTCGTTGAGTGCCTTACTATTTTTAATTTTAGCATTTTCTCCACCTCTGCCCTTACTTTATTTTCAAAGTTCATTGGAATAGGGTAGGGTTTTACATAAAAAGGCTGGTTGTCCTTTAAATTTAATTTGTGCGTATAGGTAGTAAACATACCCGGCGTAATAAATCTACAAAAATAAGTTTTTCTTTGGAGCGTAGATTATGACAGTCATGGACTTTACGATCGATCTCTGAGTCGGTTAATTGCTCAGATGATTCGAAATCGCAGTCGACTGCTGATGGCTCCCGGTTTTGTTCGGTGGCCTCATCATAAATAATCCTTAGTGCAACAAAGTTATTTTTGTCCAATGTTGTTTCTTTATACGAAACTTTTTCATCGGAGTGATTTATGGTCATATAAATTTCCTCACGACTAGTGTC
>JAPYZP010003410.1:0-11602 GCA_030522985.1 Torymus sinensis | reverse complement strand
TAATCGCGCGCGCGTGCCGCGGCATTCGGAAATACATTTGCGCACCTAGAGCACGTCATATGAGAGCGATTAGGAGTCGCTCGCGATCGTGGTTTTATAATTAGGCGCGGTGGCGATGCAGTAGTTGGTAGCTATACAGTGCGATTTCGAGTCTAGAATGTGTAATCAATGCCGGCTCGTATGAAAGAAGCGTCGAGGATGTCTTTAATCACAATTAAATTCACTTTCTGCTTCGAACCTCTGCGCTATTTCAGAAATTTTCCATTCGTCGTTACCCCATTGAAAACCCATCCCCACAGCCCATAAAAACAAAAGAAAAAACAAGAAAAGCGCTCTTATAAACATACCATCGTATACATCGCACCTGTACGCGCGTATCGCGGGAACGGTCGGGGCGCGCAGAGCCCCGATGAAATATACTCGCGCGGCGCATCATATACATTATAAATAAACGCGTTACACACTCTCTAGCCTCTCTAGCTCCTCTCCTCGCGAGAGATGAAGAGCAGCAGCAGCAGCAGCGCTAGAGAGCCGGAGGAAAACACGAACACGGGGGGAGGAGGAGGAGGAGGAGGGAAGAAGAGAGAAACGATGAAGAGGCGAAGATAGCCGCAGCAGCGCGCCGAGAGAGGAAGAGAAGAGAGTCTGTGTACCTGTATATATACAGAGAGGAAGGCTAGGGGAGACAAAGACCGTGTGGACCGGCTGCTGCCGCAGGGCCGTTGTCTTGTTTATGGGCTCGCCGCGTATCGACGTATGGAAATGGCCAAGACAGAGAGAGAGAGAACAGCTCGTAGTAGGGATTTTTCGTGCGAGAGAGGAAGATCGTAACGTCACGAGAGAGCGCGGCGCGAGCGTTAATGCTCCAGTTTCTCGGTTTACGAGGACGCTGTGGTGTCTAGTTTTTATTTTCTTTCCTCCTTTCCGACATCGAAAAGATTATGATCGAGTGCGGTGACGCGCGCGATGCCTATACGATGTGTGGATCAGGTATGCGGTGGTGCATGCGCCGAAATTATCGTTTTTAATTCATGGCTGCATTAATTCGAAGGCTGCGGTGCAATGAATTCGCGACGATGTATTATGTGCGCGCGCGCGTGAGTGTGTGGAAGGCCGCGTGCGGCGATGATGAGTCTGTGTTTAGTTGCATTATTATATTTAGAAGTTTGGCTTTTCCCGTATCTTTAATAATTATTAATAATACAGTATATACTAAATGTGACTGAAATATTAATCTACATTTATCAATCTAAATATATATACAAAGCTGCCACTCTACTTATCAAAAATCGCTCGCGATCGCTTCCTTATCCAAAGCCCACGCCTCGTTCCCCCCCTATACACGCGCATACCTGCCATTAAACTCTCCGACGGCTGATTAACCTCGCGGGAATTCGATCGACGCATCGTATGCATATACACGTCCGAAACGCGCGCGCGTGCGTTCACCAAATTGAAATTTAAATGTCGGTAGGTGTATAGCGAGGCGAATCCGCTTAAGGAGCCTCTCGCACGGGGAAACTCTCGCGCTAAAAGCTTCTCCTCTGAGCCTCCGACAACGGGATTATATATATATACCGGGGGTTGAGAGGCGCGCGGAACGGATCGCGGTCCAGTTTTGACGGGCCGTCTCTCGGTGTTATATTTTGAAGGGCGCGTGTATTGAAAGCTTCCGGGGTAGCGCGAGTCAACGAACTGACAACGTGCGCGGGGGCGTTGGTCAATAGTAAAGTGAACGGTTTGGCGCGGGATTACCATATAATTCGATAATTAGTTACGGAGCTGCAGGCCTGCTGAGCGCGTAATTTAAGAGGCGTCCTTGAACCTACTATTAAATTACGGGGTAATGTTGTTTCAGAAAAGATAATAAAAGAAGAAGAAGAAGAAAAAATGCAAATATCGATGGGGATTACGTAGGCGCACGTGCGCTCGCGGTCGAACGATCCATAGATAAGCTAGATAATACCTTCATGACTCTAGATGGTAGGATGTAATATATATATATCTACTCTCGCTTCTATTAAGTTATCTTCCCGAGCGAATATAACCCCGAACGATATAATATATCCTTTGTGCGTCTATACAACGAGAATTCGTATATTTTCTTTTTATTCCGCAGGTACATCGAAGTAACACCACACGCACATTTTTAACGCTCCACATACACGACTCGATTAGTCCGCGCGCATCGTACGCGCCTCGCGTGCCAAACCCGCCTCATCTCCAACCCAAAAAAGCTCCCAAAAAAAGGGGGAAAAAAAAACAAAACGGTAACTACGCACACGCCTCGTTTCCCAGCCGTGTCAATCGCCCAGTGCGCAAGCGATGTATCCTCCTAAAACACGCGAAAAGAACGGCGGCGCGCGGTGACGATCCGACGTGTATAAAGTGCGCGCGGCGGGGCATGAGAATGAGGCCGCGTCGACAAAATTTTGCGCGATCGGTCACGTACGCGAGCGAGCGAGCGAGCCTTGGCCGTCGTCGTCGTTGCTAGCATGTCGGACTAGTTGTTGTATGTACAGCCGCGCGCCGCCCCCGATTAAGGCGTGCGGAGAGTGACTGAGTGGCGCGCGCGCGCGCGCGGGGGGGATATATTTTTCAAGGGCGAGGTGAGCTGTGTGGTGTACGCCGTTATGGGCATGCGCGAGCGCGCGTCTTAGATGGTGCATTATCGGTTTCGGGGGTGCTATAACTGAGTCTTTGATTTTCTCGATATCTATAGTTTTATTATGTACGTTAGAGGTTCAAGTTTTTGCAAAGAACTATATATAATAATTACAATAGTAAATCTTCTTTGTAATTACATACGCAATTTACAAATATTTTCTTCTGCGGCGCTGGAAACGTTTAATATCGTTAGAAGAATATAATGAACGCGTTGGCGTGTGGCGTAAGTGATTTTCAAGCATTGTGTTTGGATAAGATAATAAAAAAAAATAATAATTATTGTTAAAAACAATATGCCGTTTTTTATTATTGCGCGCTCCGGCACTTAAAAGAATAGCCATTTTGCGGAGAGCAAATTACACTGGTATATAGCAGATTTTTTTCTCTCTCTCTCTCTCCGGTTTCAGTATGGAATCAATATGAGTCAGACGGTAATTACTCGGCGAGGAATCCCTTTCTTGTATAAAAAAAATGAAGAATTCATCCTATGCAAAGATGGTCAATATACGCGACGCGTAACTGTACGCATTATTATATTCCAAACCCGTATACATTTTAGGAAGGTACATACATACACGTACCGGAAAAACAGCGCCATTAGGAACAATTAAGCGGTTAAAAACCTGACAATGAGAATTCCCACATCAGGTGCCACAGGTAAATAGCGCTTTAATAATCGCGCGCGCGTAGCGGTTAGCGCCGTTTACACACTCTCGAGAGGGAGAGAGATAATTTTAATACTAGTTCCTTCGGAGCTCACTTGTAAACCGTATACTCACTCAAAAAACTCGATTTCATTCTTAATACTGGCGGCCCAAGCGAGTGTACAACAACCGGTTCTTATCACTTTGGAATTGTTGCGCCGCGAGATCTGCTCCGCGTGCAGCAATCAATTGCAGCCACCTACTTTGTTGAATAATAAGTCATTACACTCGCCCGCGGAGACACGTAACATTATACACACACGCGGTGGCGAGCCTGAATTTGCCGATTTTTTCCTTTTTAACGATCTTTTGATCGCCTCGTTTACGGTTGATCCTAATGATCGCGCGCGAATTATGCAATCGACGCGTTAAGAGCTTAATTCCAGTACGTGCACGCACGCGGCGCACACGTTTAGCTAACGACATGCAATTTTCGTATAGGTACAGGCGGTAATCCGGTTTCGCTCGCAGCGATGGCGCGAAATTCAAACACCCGGTCGTGAGCTTCCCGCGGTTCCTTTCAATGAAAAATGCACAGAATGCACTTTAAAAGAAAAGAAGAATGCATAAAAGACACATAACATATGTAAAGAAAGGTAGAACTCACCCTCAGTCGAAGACAGTGTTTACTGTGTATCCCCCGTTAGGAGAGCTTGCAGCGCGACGATGTGTCTGCTACTACAGTCTTCTCTTCTCTCACTCGGGCGTGCTTCTCATCTCGCAGGAGAAACCAACGCGCGAACTCGGCGAGCGATCCTCTCTCTCTCTCCCCCGGAAGCTCGTCCAGCTCAGCAGCAGCAGCAGCAGCAGCAGCTCGTCCAGCAACTGTGGCGGCCGCGAAGCTTCTCTCTCGCCGGTGTCAGCGAGCCGATAACGCGTACCTTACCTACGCGTGCGTGTATATATATCTGTGTTCGCGCGAGAGCGAGTTCTCTCGAGGGAGTAAGTCCCGAGGACGCGGATGGCTCCCACTTATAAAGACTCTCTCGCTCTATCCTCCTCTCTCTCTCCGCGGCTGCTTCTTCTTCTCTCCAATTGGCGTGTGTCCGCGCGCGCGTCAGCTCGACGAAGGAGGGGGAGGAAAACGCGCGCCGAGCGCTCCGAGTACACTGCTGTCTGTGTGTAGGTGTGTATAGATAGTACGTGTAAGGTGCACCTGTGTGTACGGAGGAGAGCGAGGGTTGAGGGTTGTTGAGGTATGGAACAAACTGCGCAGTGGCTTCCCTCCAAATTCATCGGTGATGCGGCGAGTGTGATGGAAGTGTCAGCCGAGGAATGCCGGGCAATTAGATCGACAGCCTATTGCTCTATCGGGCAATTAACTCTCTCTCTCTCTCTCTCTCTCTCTCTTGGGGGATCCGTGATTCAGGCTTTCGAGTGCAAGAATACAAGGAACAAAGTAAACACATATTTGTGGGTATTATACGCGTTAAGCTAAACGTTCTTGCCCCAGAGGCCCGCGCCGCATAATATGCAATAGCTCTTCGAGGAAGGATAATAGTGATAATGACGGATACGATGAATAAATGATTGACGTAGCGCCGCGATTTCCCCCCCAATAAAGTGCAATGCTTGATTCCTGCTGCTCGATCATTGCCGCGCGCGCGCGCGCTATTAGTTTATGAAGTGTGACTAATTAATCGGCCAGTGTAATAACTTCCCGGATATATATATATCTATACGTATGTAAGCTCTCGTCGCTTGTAATGTATATTTTTATAACGCGACATACCCACGGTTTTCCCGCGCGCCATCACAATAATCCGCAACCGCGCAATTACACCTGTCGAGCGGTCCCAAAAACGTGTATATATATATAAAAAACGAAAAATCTCCGGGCAACGAGCGAATATATAAATCTCCGGCGCGGCGCGCGCGGCGACCGCGGAATACATTCCCGCGTTGAACGGTAAAAGCCCGCGCGCGCTCATATATATATATACACACACACAGATACGTACGCGAGAGCTCGCGAGTTCAATTTCATGAATGAATTCAACATGCGCCCCGGCGAAAAAGAGAGCTGCGATCACGCGAGCGTTTGACATAATTTTCTGGCGCGTTTCGCAATTGTTCTTATAGCAGGAAGCTTTAGAGAGCTTGCGACACGCATCGTTTATCTACGACACATTATTTTCCGATTAAAAAGCCGCGCGGAATTCGAATCCCGCTCGATATATAGACACGCGTTTTTCTCACCGCAACTCACCGAACTATTCTGGAAACAATATCGTGACAAATGACGCGGGTGAGTCGTGCTATATTTCACCAAGTGCGGCTCTCTTCCGCCATTGTGTATTATATATACGAGTCCTTATACCCTTCGAGAGTCACGCCGTAAATCGCGCGCGATCGACAAGTGCGAATAATTATACATTCGGGGTGTATTATACGTATAGAAATTAGTCGCTCGAGGTCAGCTGGATGGACAGGTCGTTGAGGTTGGAGATTTATTGTCCGAGCCGTTGATGGGTGGTAATTAAAATCAATGTATATTATAAAGTACACCGCCTGGAACCTGAATAAAGTTTGTGCGTGTACACTGTGTAGTTTTAATGCGAATATATACAATAATATTTTTATCATTACAGTAATATGTTCGTAACGTTATTTGTCTAATTAAATGACCAGACGAAAATTAACAAACTTCTACAAGAAAAACGGAACTTGATCTTCGAGAATACATGACTTTTCTCACTATTCCATCGCTCGGGCCGTAAACCGCGTGCAACGCGCATGCCACGCGCGCAGTACATCACAGCCTCCGCGCGAGAGACAGAGATTCAATTGAACCTCTCGCGAGCCTTATAAACGACACTTTACAGCATCCGCGCTATCCTACACGGAGAGGAACTCTATAACAGTATTATATACACCTATACCCGTGGGGAATTTACACAGCCCCGGCGATCGCTAACGAACTTTATGCGCCACCTGTACGGCAGACAGAGAGCCCTCCATTAGCGCGCATCCCCAATTAAAGGGGAATCCCCCCCTTCGGTGTGTACACACACACACAGCGCGGAATCTAAATCCCTCTATAGAGAGAGCGAGAGAAACGGTCCATTGTCCCTAGCACTCTCGCGCGAGCGCTAAGGATATCGCCTCAGGTGGCGCGCGCGAGCGAGCATCGGATTTGCATGGTCCGCTTCCGCGTACAGGTGCGCGCGCCTCGCGTGGTGAATTATCATTTTCTTAATGGCGCTGCACGCGAGTGTGTATACCGGAATCTTGTGTGTGTATATAAGAAAATCGCGTAATGCAGCCGAGAGGGATTTTCTTCTGTGATGGGCTCTGAATTGTGCGGTTTTGAGGGTTCGTGCCGATTTTCGCAGAGGTAAAGAGCTATGTAAACTTTATATATACACTGTCCCGTTAATTAAGTGGCGGAGTGGGAAGAAAAAGAAGAATATATGAAATTTTTAACACACATTTAGGCGAATAAGTAAAGCAAGGTTAATGTGTATATTATATATACTGTTATATCGTGTCACGTTAGACCGGACTACATCACGTGAAAATTCACTTGTTCTAACGAACATTGTACGTACGACCTCGCGTTCGCGGCATTGGACGAATTTTTAGCGAAAAGCTGCTGACATTGTCTCCCTGCGATTCAACGCTTATATACATTTACAGTCCTGCTCCCCATAAAGCCCCCGACGAAACAAAGTATCGTAAAACATGCTCGCGTCCCCTTTATCCAATGACACTTCTTATTACACTCGGGCGAAAATCATCATCATCATCGTATCACGATCATTACGGCGATATAACCATAAACCCGAAACTCCCCTGACTATGATGAGCGGGACAAAGGAATTCCGCGGCCGCTTTTCCATTACCGCGCGCGGCCCGTGTAGTTCAAGGCCGCCCGCGCGCGCGCGAGACCGGGAAAAATCGAGATTAAAGCGCGCGGGTCGTTAAACGCGGGAGAGGCGAGGCGCGGTTTAACGACTCGAGATTTCACGGTGGAGTTGGATTTCGGTGGATGATGATGACGATTGTAAAGGCGAGCGTTGTGTGTGGTGTGTACAGAGGGTGTAGGTGGCGGTAGGTGTCCAAATTTTTTTTCAGGGTGTAAATGGGGTGTATGTGGTCGCGATGAAAATGGTGGAATGAATAGGTAAAGGATTGTAACAAGTTGAAACAACAACGCGCGCAAGTGAGAACAACAACAGCCGCCATTTACTTTTAACACACGTAGTGTAAGTACTTGTAAAAAAGAGACATAAAAATTCAACTATATATTATTGGAAATGGAGTGATCAGTTCTCGAACGATAAAAATAAGGTTTTTTTTTTGTTATTGTCATATATTTTCAATTACGTCTCACAATTTTTTTTCTTCTTCTATGAATTAAAAAAGAATTTATTAATAAATCTCGTATGTATAATTGTTTCATAGAAGAAACATTACATTATCCTGGAAGATAATATTTACATCAAAATAACAGATGCGCGCGCGCACCTCGTGTTCCCATTTTTTCACAATGACTTACCGCGCGCGATAGCGGAGTACAATAAATTAGTGAGCGCGAATCTCTTTTAAATTTACGCCGTCGTTAAACTGTCTTTATAAAATTTGTTCACTCTCGCGGCGTACAGCAAAATTCGTTACAGATTTCCATAGTATTGCCATCGTCTATACAGGTGAAAACAATTTTCGTTACGTCGCGCTACGATAACGACAAAAAAAAAAGAGAAGCCTCGCAACCCTGTAACAAATATAATGCGGCAAATTGGTCAAGATAAAATAACTCTTTGAAATATATCTATCGCGAAATCGTAATTAAACGGGAATTGCAGAGAGTGAGTCAAGTAGACACTTGAACTGACATAAACCATACCATTCAGCCGTTTTTTTCCCTTCATTTTAAACAATTTACGAAATATACCCATTACGCGCGCGAGATCCGCGCATATCTCGCATTCTTCGACGAAGATGACCGCTGCTCACTCTCTCAACAGCGGAACGAACTTTGTGCAACATTCGAGAGTAATAAATTATCGTAACAGCCCTGCGCATCTTTATTTAATTTAACAGTTAATAATCCTGTTTACGGTGCATTTAAAAAATTACGCAGCCAGCCCCGCGCAGAGGTACTAATTAAGTAATTTAGCCAAATGTGGGTCAACACCGCGACTGTTCTTGCGCGTTTGTGGAAAAGCCGCGAGCTTTTGCAATGAAGAAATCACGCGCGGATCCCCAGTTTCGTTCAATTATCAATCGTTACACATTATCACTCGTTATGCTGTGTTGCTCTAAGAACAATACTCGACGACTTATTGTCTTTATCTTTTTGGAATACAGCTCAGAACAATACAGAATATATTGCCGAAAATTATTCTAATGTGATTCTAATAAACACTGGGCGGCCCAAAACAAATGACTCAATACACATACCATCGGCGCGTGTATATACATCAATCGCTGCAAAAAAGGTTCAGGCTCATCACCATCATCATCATCATCATTTATATTTAATCGTTGCGTCAGCTCGTACCGTGTCATCTTCGGTAACCGTATACACACGTACACACTGCGCGCGCGCCATCAATTATTCATCGGCCGGCAAATTAGCGAACGCAGCCGCCCATAAGGGTTACAGTATAAGAAACATACATGATAAACGATTAGCCGATTGAATTATCACACAGAGCGCGCGCGCGTGCGCGTTGACAATCGTAAAAGACTCCCTTTCATTCCACTCGCGCTCGGAGCCGTAAATAATCTCCCCTTCTTTAGCTGGCCATTTTTTATGCTGCTCGCGGTAGTTCGCCCGAAGACGGACCTCTGACACGGCTAAATCGTGTAATGCTTTCGCTAGATTTTTTATCTTCGCTCTGATATACATATTTGTAACGATTTTTCCCGGCCGCGGGCACGGATAGTATTAATACGAGAGGAACGCGACGATCAATGGGGCTCGCTTATGCAAACATCCCGCGGCGCGAGAGGTAAGATGCCGCGTCGATAAGTCATCCGCGCTTTCGAGTACACTATACCTACCTTTTTTCGTCAATTGTGTTATTTTGACATTCCGAGGAGGAACCGAGACAAAAAGTCGCGAGCGGGAACGGTTAAACGCGCGTGCGCACGTTGAGGAAAACAAAAAGAGGTGCATATTTCGCGCTGCAGCGGGGACCCGAAATATATATATAAAAGTGCGGCCCAGTTTTGCGGGAGAAAAAGGAAAAGAAAGGATGACGGGAATTCGGAAGAGCGAGTGTGCTTGTAAAAATGGAAAATTGTATATCTTTTGTACGAGGTGTGAGTAGGATAATGGACTTCGATAAAGATTTATTTATTCCATTTAGCATGCTAAATATAAAAATAATAGTAATTCAATATATTAAATTATAAATAAACTATAAAATTTTCCTCTAATTTTCCTGAAAATTATCTTGTGTTTAGCGTCTCAAAATGAAAAAGGACTATAGAATAATATTCCCATAAATAAATAACCCACGCGTCCAACCGTCACTACAACGACGCCGCGAAAACTTAAAATTCCCAAACCCTCGCCACGCCCGCAAATCACGCGTTACGCAATATTTATTACCCTTCTCGTCGCAAATATAATCCAAAACCTCTTTTCTGGCCCACTACCCCAGCTCATTCCGCATGCGCGGGTTATACACTACGGGCTCCCGGTCTTCTCCGCGTGAATCATCGGGTCCACCTGCGAAATTCGCGCGGCACACGTGACCCGCCCGCGGGCCTCTCTTGTGTATATAGGTATTATAATATACCGCTAGCCGGCTCGTGCCGCGAAAGCCGATCGCGTGCGTATAATTATGGGTGTCAGAATTGCCCGCTGAGGTCTTCATTGTAACGATCGAGATTGATATATAAAGGTGATGAGAGAGGGAGAGGGGGGTTATTTTAGGTGGCAAAAACGCCTGCCTGTACAGTTAGCCAAATTTGCACAAATATACATCGCGATAAAGTCGTTAAACTCTACACCTATCCCCTTCTATATTAATTAATACCTACACTTTGTACAATCGCGCTCGAGCAAGTTATCATTTCTGTAATGAAAACATCGGGATATACTTATATGTTGCAAAAAAGACACGCGTGCCCGGCAATTAAGGCATTCCGATATGCGCATAAATATGCACTCGTCGCACCGCGTATTAACCGCATTACCATACGCGCGAGCGGCAGCAGCGCGCCGGCCGAGTAAATAAATCGCCACCGCCGCGAGGATTCGCTTCTTCTTCTTTTTTTTTCTTCTCGGAGAGGAGGAAGATGTCTTACTTTCTCTCTCTCTCTCGCGAGTGTATCCCTTTATTATTGTTCCAGGGAAGCGCGCGTGATGTTTGCTCTTTTACCTTTCGCGAAAGATTTCGGGTCAGGAGCGTTGAAGTGTACTCTTTGCTCGATGCTGGTAACTGTATTTTTTTGTTGTTTGTTTGTTTGCGTGGTATATACGTGGAAAAAATTTTTGCTTAGTTTCATTCGTGGAATGCGTGTTCGTTATTAAGTAGTGCGGTAAAATTAATTTTAATGATATCGTTAAACTCTAATGAAGCGAACAAAGTTGAATCTGATATCGGAAAATTTCACGCTCGTCAACAAATTTCAGAACGATGCTTATTTACACGTGAAAAATAATTTTGTCGGAAAACAAAACTCGACCGCATCGACGTCTTTTAACGCGAAACTGTTTAGATGTATGATAATCCAAATGAGATTCATTTTCCCTCGTATATGTATACATATATATAACAATAATTTATTTTTCACGCACGCAGCCATAAAGGTTTTGCTTTACTCTCTCATAATAATCTACGAACTGCTCATTAAAATCTATAAATAAATGCCGGCCGTAAACCAGCGAATGGGCAAAATAACTTTTAATATCTGCTTATTGCCGGCGAGAGTCTGTGTATATACGAGGGAAATGGCGAGCGTGGCTTGGTAGCAAGACGTCAATGACGACGGGTGTGTATAGGGGAAAATAAAGTCGATGGATCGATCTAGGATTTTAAAATTTTTTATTATATTTTCTTCGGGAATTGAAAATGCTTAATTATTAAATCTAATGTCGATGGTTTTTCACGACATTCTACGAACGATTTTACTTATCTCGCGACATCTACGTATTCATGAATTCTACATTTAAATCGAGTCAATTTATTATACACAAATATAGCTTGACACGATAAGTGCGCTGTAATTTTTATCTAAACCAAAACAAAATACACGATTTCTCGACCCTA
>JAPYZP010003409.1:0-13841 GCA_030522985.1 Torymus sinensis | reverse complement strand
GAGACAGAGAGGAAGGAAGGAAAAAAAAACCGAGTGTGCACGCGCGCGCTGGACTCACTCTCTCTCTCTCTCTCTCCCTCTCGCGGCGTCCCAGACGCGCGCGGAACTGTGCAGCTGACACACGGCGTGTGTACGCGCGGCCGCGCGGGTCAGCACCTCTCTGTTATGCATATATAGGGTACGATCTCGCGGCTTCTCTCTCACTGTGCACTCACCTTCGTGCCTCTCGCGCTTGTGCTTCTTGTGCTTCTTTGAGCCCATGCTCCTCCAGGTTAGCTGGCCCTCCGGGGGCGTGCGAGTAGAGAGAAGAATCGTATATGGACGCGATGCGTCGATATACCGTTCTGTATTATATGTATGTATTTACTCCACTACTGGGAGAGATCTTATTAGAGAGAGCCACACACAGGTTCACGAACGCGCGGGAGGCTCTCTCTCTCTTTCTCTCTCTCTCTCTTTCCGTGTGTAAGTACCACTGCGGCCCCGCGCTCGCTCCTGCAGGCTATTTTTCGCGCGGCGCGCGCGACCGAGCGAGCGGTGCACTTTCACGGCGCCTGCCTCTCGCTCTCTCTCTCTATCTCTCTCTGTCTGCTGTGAATTATAGCGCGCCTGCTATACACGACCAGTACCTACGACTACGACGGCCATTGACGACGTCATAAACGCGCCATATACACATGGAATCTCTGCTGCCGCTCTCGAGATAGACAGAGAGAGAGATAGAGCTGTTTCGCGCTCTCTCTCCCCCCACCCCCGCCACTTTTTTCGGAAGGAACCGTCTGCTCGCCTCTCCCGTGTATACATATATACATACTTACATATAATACACTCTGCTCTGCTCCGTTTTTCGCTCGCCGCGGCATTTAAGTATAAATGCGCGTGGCACTTGCGGGAGTTGTGTGTATTTTCGTATTGCTCCGATTTACACAAGTACATGCACATACGGGCACGGGCAAGAGTTTAATAACAGTGGCTGGGCGGGTGTAAAAAGATAGCTGGAAGAGGTAAATGACGAGGCGGTGACGGTCACGGAGACGTTGTAATGCGATGAACATCGTATAGTATGTACAGTGTAGCGAAGCGTTACTTATCAGAGGCCGCGCGTGGGGAGATTATTGGCAATGGAGCAAATCGACCGGCCCCGCGGTGGAATACCGTGTCACAGCGAATACCGAGTTCGACTGAAGATATTGGAAATTACGCATTTGACATAATTTTGATCAATAATAGAGGAGAATTTTTTCTTTGTGTTTGTATTCCTTTCGTATTGATTGTAAAGCGTAGGGTGCAATGTCTCCTTTTGACATTGATGTGAACGTCATCTATTATTATGAATGAAGGATCCTTGAGAAAAATGATTAAATGCAACGCGAGCGAATTTTATGTTTATTTTCATTATTATTCACTATTTTAGTGTAAATAAGTGACTAATATTAATTCGATTCAATTGTTACACGAATTTTTTTAAATAGATTGATATTTCAGCAACGATCATATATAGTAATTATATCATTGCCGAAATAGTATTTTTACACATTTGCATTAGCATAAATGTAAATATGACTCATTTTTACAGTACATGACCATCATTTACGTCAATTTGCAAACATTCGCCAACTGCTGCTCCGATTTTTTTCAATATGGAGTCGTGTCCTTTCCCCGCAAGCGCGAATATTCAAAATGACTTTTCATTCATAAATTCCCGCACTGATTCGTCAAAACCACTATATACGCAAGTAACACGATTTCCACTGATTTCCGAAATTAGACGATCGGAGTACTATAATAATCTATTGTACGTCAAGGGTATATTCGCCGCTAATAAAGGAAACATTAGTCACGATTTAAATAGATTTAGCAACGCATTGCAGTCAGCCGTACGCACAGTCCTACCAGCATTTTAACGACCTTGACGCAGCCTGCGCCTCGCTCTTTAAAATTCCCGGCACTTTTTGACGAGCGACAATTTACGAGCATGCATGCAGGCACTATAAAACTCCCGACTCAGCTGCAAAAGCAGAACAAAAAAAAACAGAGCGGAGACAGTCCAAAATATACATCGATAAGCCAGCGCCTATGTAGTCTAAAAATAGAGTTACGCACTGCCATTCTTCCACATAGTCGTAAGAAAAAAAAAGAAGAAGACAAAAATTGACTACGTCTAGCCGCGCGAACACCATAGTGGACTAGTCGGTCCGCCTTCGCTCTCGAAATGTCTATATAGCTACACTACACGGAGTTATGCGGTATCCTCCGAAAGAAGGCAAACCGGAGAGTATAATACCCGTCGCGTCTTCCCGACAAGGGCAAAAGCCATCGCGATAGCAGCCTCCGAATGCCTTTAAAGGCGGCCGTGTCCCTCTGCCGCCGCCGCTGCGCGCTATATACACGCACACCTTCCTCGCCATTCCCGCACACAGCTAATCCCCCAGCAAAAAAGAATCTCAAACTCATCCTCCCCCCGTCCCCGTGGCTATAGAAAATTCGTCGAACCTTACCGTGACATTTCGGAGCAGTACATAATAGCAGCGGTCGCAGTAGCAGCAGCAGCAGCCGTCTTTTCTCCCGGCACCTCGCGCACACACTAATACACTACATACTACGGGCGAGCGAAGACGGGAAAATGCGTGCGCGCAGACGCGTCTCGCCGCTCTCTGTCTCTCTTCTCTCTCTCTCTCTCTCTCCGCGAATCCGATTTATTATTATACGTGACGGGTTGCGTCCGCGCTCCCTCCTCTCTCTCTCGCTCTGCGGGTGCAAGCATATATAGCGGCCAAGCCCAAAGGACTCGCCGCGGCGAGAGGAGAAAAATCGACCGGCTACTCTCCTGCGCGGGTTATACGCGTGCACATGTATAGATATATATATCGGTGTATATATACCTATATACGAGGCGACGCCGGCTATATAGCTCCGTAGGCACCTTGTCCCTCTCTTTAATAAGGCTTCCTTTGTCTCGCTCTCTTTCTCTCTCTCTTTTTCTCTCCTTCCCGCTGCATGCCCACGGCGATTACGCGCTTTTGCCGCATGCCAGTATTATATACAGCGAGCCCGTGTGTGTGTGTGTGCATGTGTGTGCATAGGTGCGTTATATATATATACACACATGCACGTGCGGCGTCAGGTGCAAGAAAGACCGCGCGTTCCCTTTGTGCACGTAGCCTTACTTACAACGCGTCTACATCCCGGCGTTCCGATGCATTCGCAGTTCGAAATATACACTTATATTATTTCGAAGACAAAATTTCACGTCCCTGTATAATCGTCGTAACATTATATCGCGGCGTATACTAGAAACACGTTAGAGTCGAAAAAAATGATGATTTTTTTTTCCGCTCCGGTATTGAACAACGCAATGAGAGAGAGTGAGAGGCCCATATTGTAGGGGACTCTTTACGTTCAGCGATGTAGGTTTCGAATTCTATTGTAGGTATATATCTCTCTGAGATCTTGTTTCGCGTTCGAGTATCAGATAAAACGTTACCGAACAAAACCGCCTCTCCCGTTCTCTACAAATAGACCGACACTCAATCCATCATCATATAGTGTCTCTCTACAACTTTTCCACCTCTCCAACTCACGTCTTGCGTGTATATAGGAAAACAAATAATCTTGTTTACTTATATGTACATACATCGCACGCACACGTACACACATAACAGCCGCTGCGCGAAATCCTCTCACCCTCGCCATCAGCGAAGCCGCAAACCGCAGACAATCTTCTGGCAAAGCGCGCGCACACGCCGCACCAGAGTCCATCACCGCAATTCCGCGCGTCGAACGCTGCCGCCGCTCATCGCCCTTCCACATTCCTGCGAGAGCAGCGGGGCCATCACCGCCGCGCAAAGCAGCGCAGGCCCGAAAAAGAAAAAAAATTCACGCGCCGCCTGTGGCCTTGCCTATACTATATATCCGAGTGACAATGCGGCTCAAGGCCGAAGAGAAGCGAGGAAGGGTCTCTAAGAATATAATATATGTACTATACCTTATACCTCTCGCTCCCGTCCTCCCGGCGGCGATGCAGACGCTGCGCGCGGCTATATCCTCGCGCGCGAGGTCCTCGCCGACGACTACCGGCGCGACGAGAAATTTCTCCCTCTCGCAGAGCGCGCGCGCGTATAATATAAAAAAGGTGCAGCCGAGGAGAGAGAGAGCGAGAGAGAACGACGGGACTCGAAGGGCCCTCGGCGGCGACTCGCTAGCCGCCGATCGAAGGTGTGCACGAGGAGAGGAGGAGAGGAGGAAGGAGAGGGAGAGAACGTGCGAGGTATGTGTGTGTGTGTGTGCAACAGCGCACAGCGCCGGCTTGTTCCCGAGAAAGGGGTGCGCGCCAGCGAGCTATATAGTGATCAGCTGGTCATCTATACGTACCGGAATGTCTGCGTGCAGGATTTGAGTTTGTGTGCGCCGCGTCGCCCCTAACGAGGAGGGTTCGACGCACGAATAATGGGGTTGGATAAGAGCGCTCGTCTGTGTATTATATGTAGGTACGTAAGTATATATGCGCCTGTGTAAAAGCATGTGTGGTAGTGCCAGTGGAAAAAATGGCAGTTGGGAAGTAGGGACGGAGAGTCGGAGCCGCGTGCCATATATTCGAGTGGACTTTGGAGAGTTAATGCGGAGAGTAGCCTATATATAGGAGAAAAGGGCTGATGCTGGTGGCTTGATGGGGGCCGGGGGCGTCGAGTCACGCGTGTGTATGTGTGTGTGTGTGTTCACTATCGCGGGCTAACTCGCGCGAGCCAATTTAGAAATTAAGTTGGAGATTAATGTAGAGCTTGATAAACGCGTTTAGTTCCGCGTGCTGAAAAGAATAATGAGATCGCGGCTTTGTATTTTTGTGCGAAATGCGCGCGCGCGCGTGTACGAGAGTATACTTATATATTATGGGAGTGAAACTGACTGATAAGCGACGGTGCTACGAAAATATGGTATATCTAATCGCTTTTATTGTTTTTTTTTTCGCGCTCGCGGTCAAAGCGAAGCGTCGCGGTGCTACAATACTGTCGTTTCATTTTTTTTTCTTTTTCTTTTAACAATCTTGCGCGATTTCACATTATATTACATTGAAGCAAATACGGTACGAATTGCTTTCGAGATTACCGTAGAGAAAGAATTTATCAAAATGAACGTAAATGTATTGAGTGAATGGATCAATTTTATTATTTCGTGTATAGTTAAGTTTTATGTTTATTTTATACTTATATAGTTTACGTGAAAGATAAAAATGTTAAAATAGTCATTCAATAAAAATGACTAGTAAATTATAGTAACCCAGGAACGTGCTGACAGTTGTGATAATATTGACACGAACGTAAAAAGTTTTTTTTATGCGTTTAAATTGTTTAAAACTAGCATAAACTTAGCAACCGAAGTAAATGTTTACGAAATGCAAAGACACGTTTCAAGCATTTAATATTTCTGTAAAGAAATTAATTTTATTCACCACTGTTTTTCAATTCACAAGTATTGTAAGATATCAACTATCCACTGTATCATCTTCATCATTCGCAGCACGGAAGGACATTACGCAGACCAGTTTCTACAAACGAATCGAACGACACACCAGCCGAAATAATTCATCTCGCTCATACAAAAACCATCTTAGGATCGATGCTCCCAACACGCAAACGTATACGTACCATTACGAAGAACACAGCCCGCGAACGTCGGTTATCCCTTTCTTCGCGCATCCCTTACACGTGCACGCTTCTCATAAGGACACGACCGCGCGCTTCTCTCGAGACACAAGCTCCTTGTCTATATATCAAGACCCAATGCACTCACGACTTTACTCTATATTAAGTATACACACTACTAGGCGAGGTAGGGTCTGTCGGCGAATACCGCACCGAACACCGACACATGATGTTGCAGCAAGCGTGCGCACACGGCAGCCGTGTGCAGCTCTCTGTGCAGCTGTATAATATATCTGATACCCACGGCGGTCGGCTCGCTACTAACTACTATACTATATATACAATGCTCTCTACACTAGTTGCAGGCGTGCTCCACGGGAAGGAAACATAAAAATTCGTTTCGACCGTCGAGGCGCGCTACAGCCAAGCGTCTGCGGTCGAACACCAACCGAGAGAGAAGGAGCAGAGACGTTAATAATTTTCTGCTCGATTATACTCTCGTCGCGGCCGAAATGTAGCGCTGCGATATATAGCGCTGACGTAAGGAAGAAGAGTGTGTGTAGGAACGAGAGAAAGAGAGGGAGAAGTAACCGCGCGCACAAAGGAAAGCCTTGTGCGCCCGCCTGCGACTGGCTTATATATAAGTATGTGTGTGTTATTGGGAGAGGCGAGTGCGCCCGCTCGATCTTTTCGCGCTATTGTATACGACTCTTCTTCGAGTATTGTGGAGCAGGAAATTTATTATATATTGGGGACTCCGGTCGTGCGGATATATAATATACTGTTTCTTGCACACACGGGTTGCTCAGCTGGTCGTGAAGTGTTGATTTTCGTATTTTTCTTTTTTGTTTTTTATTTTAGTAAAAAGAGAAGTGGGTTCGAGTTGTTGGGGTAGAGTATTGATTTTAAGGCGCGCGGATTTCGCGGGAAGCACATAATTCGACATGTAGGTGCGCTTGATTTGTTCGCGAAAGTTAGATACGTATAATTTTCATGAAGTTCTATGAAAAAAGGCACGTATATACGCTTATATACTTATATGCAGAGCGTGTAATAATTGACGAAAGGCTAGTTACCATGGCACTCGTTATCAAAACGTTAGTCATGGAGTTATCGTGTGGCGAATGTGCGTGATTATTTGCACGCACGCGAGTAGCCCATTCGCCGCTTCGTAAATCCGCGCTTTTTCCGCAAATTTCATGCAAATTGAATGATTACGAATGAATTTACTGGGAAGTAGGGGAAAAAAACTTATGTTTTATTCATACGAGTCAAAAATAAAAAGTTAATTGTTTGAAGAAAAAAACAGATGATAAAAAAAGAACGACATTTCCAACATACAATTGTCAGAATTGTTGTAACGATAGATGTATGCTTTCATTATTTGTTGCAATTATGTAGTTTTTTTTTTAATATGTGCTATTAAGAATAGTACACGTAATATGTTTATAACAATAGCTGTACGTTCTCATTCATGTATAATATGCATAAGACACATGTGTGAATGAGATATATAATATTAGCTATGATGCACCTACAACTTCACCGTTCCACCAGTTTTTCAAACTTTTTTTTTTAATTTTCTTTTCTTTATAAGTTAAAATAAAAAGAAAGGCAATGTTAAATATTATTCCGCATCCTTTTCTCACGGATAAAGACTATCATAAATTCTCTTTTTTTGTTATACTTCATGGCCGCAGCTTAATAATGAAATGAAAAATATAAGTGTAATAATAACATTTGTTTGCAGAATAAACAATTTTCTTTCTATCTATTCGAGCAAACATTAGCTCTGAAAGATGTACATAAACGCGTAAAGTGTTTACCTTTACAGGTCTCTTATATATGTATTATCACCGTCCAGAACAAGTTAATTAAAAAAACTAATTTCTATGAAATACTTAACAAGAAAATCGAGTGAAAAGTTAATAGACCAGAAAACCACTGCTTCGTTGAAGAATAAACATATTCTCTATTTATGAAATAATTTGTACACAAAATAATTTCAGAGATCGCACGGACGCCTTCTCAAAGCCGCGCCCACGCGTATATATCATGCAGCGACCGGCGATAAGCGGTGTGCGCGTTGTGCCCGCGTTAAATTCTCATCCTGCGCTCCCGCGTTGCTCTCTACATTCCCAACCGAGCTGTTACCATACAACAGCTGCGTGCTGTGTGTGCTCTGCTGCCATCTGCGGATGGTGCGGTCTCTTGCTGCCGAAGCCCACAGCAAGTACAGAAAACGAACGCGCGCGGCGCACTGGAGCTCTAGGATCGCTCTTCCTCAATCGCTATATATCCTTATGTAGTTGAATATTATAGCTATATATTATACACAGAGACACCCCTGCGCGTCACCGCCCCGACGTATCAGTCCGATCGCTGCGGTATACGCTGCCACGCTATTTACGTATAAGTATACTTATATGTATTATATATACGCTCGCTTTTATTGCGCGGACCGCCGCTCTGTAATATCGAGCGTGCGCTGTGCGTTTAATTGTCATATATATAAACGGGGCTTTTTATTGCCGCAGGCGTCGGGGCTCGCGCGTGCAGTCGAGGTTCTTTCTTTAATTCTGAGTTATGGGGCTGCTTTTGTCGTGAAGACAAGCAGGAGATACTCGCGTTGTATATATAGCGTCAGGAACACGCCGCTTTTAATTTCTAGCGAGGTTCAACTGCAGACTTCGTATATTGTATAGAGCAAGAAGCGCTGTATCGTTCTTGTATGAGCGGTTGAGTTTTTTTTTCTTTTTTTTTTGGACGGGTGCGATGAACTATTCAGTCCGGGGTTGCTTTTTTGAGTTACCGATGGAGAATCTATTTATTGTTTTTACTGAGTTTGCTGCAGATTGTTTAGGGTGCAGGCATTTTATCAGACTACTAAATTTTAAGATGGCATATTTCCTCGAATAATTCAATCAGAGAATCAGAATATAAAGATGGCTAAACGATTAATATATATGCGAATTCTTAAAAAAATATGATATTGTAAATTACAATTACTTTAAAGATACAATAGAAATTTCAATTATTTGCAAGTATCAGAAGTTAAATAAAAAAATAAAAAAACCGCAAATAAAAAGAGTATTTCATATGCTCGGAATTTAATTTTCAAAGAAATAACATTTTTATGATTTTGCCCCGAAGAGCTTTTATAACTTTGTAAATATTTTTTCTATTCCCAACAGTAAATTTCCAGACTATGAAAAATATTTTGAAAGGTTTTTTTATTTTCATCGAAAAATATTCATCTGATCGAGATTTCGGCATTCTGATAAAATAACTATACCTTTTATTTTTTTCTGCACGGTTTGTTTATTGCTGTATTATAAAATATACAGTCATGCTAGATAAAATACAAATATGTACAATAGACAATATATTAAAATAGAAAGACTGATACAGTATTTTAATTAAAATGTTGTTTGAGATTAGTATAGACTATGCCATGTATGAGTCATTACAGACGCGAGCAGCTGTTAGTTATGAATTAAATTTTTTTTGGATTGACTTAATGAAGATTTAAGTATGTACTTTTATTATTAAACGCAGCTTAATTAATCGCGTTAAATAAGACAAAGGATATACCATTAACACATTTAACGCAAATCTGATAATGAAGCACATTTATATTTGTTCACTTACTAACGCTTCTTAATAGTATTGTTGGTAAAGTATAAAAACACCTACACACCAAAACTCCTGATCCAACAGCTAAACAAACAACAATATCCTCAAACTACTTAAAAGCCTGCTTATATCAAGCCGATTACCAACATCCACGAAAACCCGGCGATGGCAACAACTCGAGCGCAACGCTCTATAAGGACAAAAACTCTCTTGCACCGTCGCGGCGCAATATAATTATTACGCTCTCGGCCGTCTATCTAAGTGGTAAGATATACAAAAAGCCCTTGTCCAGAAAATTCGTGCGAGTATAGACGACGACGTCGGCGGCGGTGGCGGCAGCGGTGCCTCCGCCGCGCGCACGCTATTACATCAGTCCTGCGGCAACCTCGCGCACGTATACACGCGACTCTTATATACCCCAATATATACGTATATATAGAACTCGCGAGGGGGAGTCGAGAGAAAGAGCGAGCGAGCCGCTCCGTTCACGCACACACACCCACATATTATATACCAATATAGCGGGATAGATAAGTGTGCAAGAGGAGGCGGCGTCGGCGAAGCCACGCGCAGCGTCGTGTGTTGTTCGCGGGTATATATCCGACTCGTATATCAAGTATAAGCGGAGAGTAACGTCGAGCGTCGCTCGCACGCGGCCGATTTGTCAAAACCACGCGGAAGTACTTATACACGTCTACCTTTTACTGTAAAACACGTAAAGATCTAAAGCGAAATCGCTGAGCCGGAAAGTGTGGCTGTGTGTGGCGACAGTGAATTAGGATCGGCGATGAATGTAAAAGAAGTGTGCCGCGAGTGTCGCTAAACATTGCGTGTTGCATGTATATAGGACGCGAAGAGTTTCGGACTTTCCAGTTTTATATATACATATATATTACCAAAAGTGAGTGTGCGTGCGCGCGCGTTTCACGGCTGATAAATATACACGATGGTGTATTTATAGAACAACAGGTTTCCTGTCCCGCGGCAGAGAGAGAGAGAGCCTCGCAAGCTCCATCATCCATAATACAACGAGGAGAGCAGCATCAGCAAGCTTTTGCGGATAAGGCAATACGAGCAAGCGTCGCTTTTATATATCTACGAGTGTATGTACCACGTGACTCACGCGCGGGCCGAGGGAATCCACCGACGACGGTGTCCCCTCCCTTCGCCTCCACGTGACCCAGGGGGAGAGAATACCGGTGTGCGGGGCAGTGGGCACACCGCACCACAACACCGCTCGAGGAGGCGCCGTATCGCCGCGCTCTTTTGTTCCCGCTGATATACTTATTACTTACTTATCTGCGCGAGCGTCGCCTGCAGAGAGAGAGAGAGAGAAAATCCTCGGGTTTCGTCCCGGTAGATACCGCCTATACTTACTCGCGCTTTGTTGGCTCAGCAGTAGACTGCGCGGCTTTGAAAGGAAGCTAACTTTTTACACTGATATATATCTACCTAGAAGCCCTGTTGTTGTGCAAATCCAAAAACATATATATACATCGGAAGTGCAACGATTCACGACGTTCAGCTGTCACAGGAGAACTACTTTCCACACGTGGATATATAAGTGTAAAAACAAACTCGCGGGCACTGCGTCGCCGCTGCTCTCGTGTTCCGTGTGTAACGCGAAACCTCTCGTGCAGTGCATCAGCCGTGCAGGTGGTGTTAGTATAACGTACGTACTTAGTAGTGTGTTCCTCTCTATGTGTGCATCGACGGTATGGAGAGTGGGGAGATCCCTAGCTGGAGAAAATAGAAGTAGGGGCGGCGCCGAAAATTTCCAAGTTCAAGATCGCCCGAGCACGCGATAATTCCTCATCTCTCCTATATATAAGCACACATACACACGCGCGCGCGAAGCGAAGGAGGAGGAAAAAGACACACATGCACGTATAATACAGTCCATATAGCGGGTAGGGGATCTCTCTCTCTCTCCATCCATCGCTCCGTGCAAGCCAGGCGTATATATGTATATGTGTGTGCATGCACATCATACTATATACGCGGCTCGAGCCGCGCGATCGTCGTCGTCAATTCGTCAGTCGCCGCTCGCGCGCCGCGCCAATCGAATGGAGAACAACAACGCGGGCCGCGCGATCGTCGCCCGGCTGCTCTGATGGACCTGCTGCTGCTGCCAAGGAATAGTACTTAATATACGTTTATACAGTGCGCATCGAGAGAAGACATCTAGACACAAGTGCACATATACATAGAGGATATATATAGCGGCTTGAGGTAGCCGATCGATTCGCGCTACCCCCTGCGAACGCTATACGGGGTCGTTGCGATTTCATACATATATATGTATATATGCTTGTATGCGTAGTTATATAGCTGCGGAGCCTATGGGCTTATGTGTGCGTTACGTGGGAGGTGCATACAGGTTGGTATATGTGTAGTGTTGTTGCCGGCGTAGTAAGTATTACCGATGGAAAAGTACCTACGCACGTGCAAGTGGCAAGGGAGCGGAGGGTTGGTTCGGGTGTTGGCGGCGCTGCGGCGCGGCGAGCTTGTTTTCTTTTTCGTAAGAGCGCGCGGGATGGATCGGAATGCGAGCCTGAGGCTTTTTATTACCTAGACATTTTAGTTTTTTTGGGCGATTCGGGATTTATCGTTTGTTTTTTTACTCTCTCTTTGTTAAGTATTTAGAATGGGTTGTGTATACGAGTCATTTACCGCTCCTTATGTTTATATGCACGTTATAATTTATGAACCACATTCGAGGTATACTAATAAATAACGCGCAGGCACAGATGAATCCCGAGATGAGCGAGGCAACATTATGCAAAACTTAACGTTACTTTTAAAATTACAAACAAACGTCGAGCCGCGTGTTCATCATCAGTATACGCTTTACCGTCGTCCTCTCATATTGTACGTTAAAAAAAGTGTGTACTCGTATATTTTTCTTTTTCACTACACTATACTCCTCTCGCACGTGCAACGCATGCAACGGTGCAATAAACCTCTAAAGTAAATAACAGCGATAAACATGCCAATTCGCGCAAGCGAGCGAGCGCCGCCTCTTCGAATTTTTTCTGAAAAATTATTATGACATTGACGTCGCGTCGCTCGTTGTATATATATATGGCGAATATATACGTCATGCAACCGGGTGATGCTGGTTTTTTCTTTCTTTTATCTATTGAAAAGAAATAAATAACCGTATTTACGAAACAAGCTCCAATAGACCGAGTTACAATGGACGTATTTGCCTAGCGCGCGCCGTTTGCAGCGAGTCTCTGCATATATATACGAGAGAGCGAGAAAATCAACGTCGCTCGCATATATTTTATCGAAAACATCTTTCGCGCGCGGCGGCGCTCTGCCGTCTCTCGCTTCTCTCAATTTTCTCTCTGTTATCCGGACGCGCGTTTGCTCTCTTGCACACTCCTTTTAACATCTAGTTTACATTCTTAGGCGGCCGTCGACGACGACGACGACGAGTTTGCGCCGCATAATGCAGCGGCGAAGAAGACGCTTTATATGAATTCAGAGACGATTTTTCTCTCCGCCGGGATGAGAAAAAGTTGAGGCGCCGCGGGACGAGAAAGATGACTTTGGTAACATAGGAAAATATAGAGGCAGGACGCGCATAGAACTGCAGACAACAGATGTCTACGAGTGCACGCGCACATTCGCGTCTGCGCGCGCTTGCATTTTTATTTGTTGACATTGTCCGTGAGTAATGTCAGAATACCTATATATACACGAGAGATACACACTTTTGTGTTTATGATTTAATTACGTTATCACGAGGTACTAAATGCAAAGTGTAATGTCAAGTATCTTGGAATATTTTTCATTTATACGGCTATTTGTTATTGTTACTTTGAGTTGTATAAATATTTTATACTTTTATACATGATCGAGTTTTCTTTGAAAAAATAACAAAATATATAAACTTTCGATTCGACTAAAAAATTAGAAATAAGCACAATACAACAGCCACCGATTTATACCAATTTTAATACAAAAAATTTACTGTGCGTCTCCATAACTTTATTGTCTTACAGATAGTTCAACAAACTTTGTAAACCAATAACCCAAAACTTCGCTAAGCTCTTTCTAAAAATCTATACAAACACAATATCAAGAATAATAGGTTACGAATGTATGATCGATATTTTTCAACTCTGCTCCCACAGCGCGACTGAAAAAAAACCAATCATCGCCAAATGAATTTACGATCTCATGCTCTGGACAAGTGTTACTCCGCGTCACTGTTAAAAATCTCTCTCTCTCTCTCTCAAAATCCTCTGAAATTCCATCTCCGCTTTTTCCGCGCTAGGCAAATAAAAATATACTCTCACTGCCTCTCCGCGACGAAAATTCAAAACGGGCGAGTGCGACGAAAAAAAAAAATTGCCTCGCACAATCGTCGAGAGGAGAAAGAGAGAGAAAGAGAGCGCGAACTATGCGTTTACAGCGAGCGCATATAACGCGCGGCGCGCGGGATTGGATTATGTGTGGCGCGGGAGCGTGTAATTTTTTTTTTTTTTTCGCTGCAAATTGCACGTCGTCGACGGGTTATTTCATTACGCCGCGCTCGCGTACACACACACATGC
>JAPYZP010003408.1:0-11959 GCA_030522985.1 Torymus sinensis | reverse complement strand
GGCAGGCAGGAAACAAATGAGAATGGCCCGGGGCGTCTCCGCCGGCATTCGGATCGCTACTTAGCCCCCTTTTTTTCGACTTTCCATCCTTGGCCTGCCGCGCGCTGCGTCATCGTAGGTGTATCTCTCCCACTCGAAGGATTCTCGCGCAATTGGTACTACCCACACGTGTGCCACGCGCGCGCACGCGTATGTGTGTGTGTAGGAGGGGGGCGAATTTAAGCTTTTAATCTTGGAATGGAGCCTCGGGCGGGATTCCAAATTTTTTCGACGTACGTGCGCGGTTCAACGTCCCGACGGATTTCTCCGCTGACCGACGGGGCTGTACATGTACGTACGTGTGTATATATATAGAGAAGGTAATGATTTTTCGTTTTATCTTTTTGAAAGGAAGGGGGGGGGCGCACGAGGACCGTTTATTATCCGGAAGTCCGGAATTTATTGTGAAGGGTGGAGAGAGAGAGTATCGATGGGGCGACGCTCGATTCGCCAGATGAGAATTTAGAGCGATGCTTTACGAGCTAAGGACGGTCAAGCGCGAATTCGATGTGTGTATAGAGACGTTTTGTTCGGATTTTTGCGGGACGAGGTTAGTTTGACGAGGAGGTATTTTCGATAGCGAGTAATTTGCTTGAAATTCGATGATTGTAATTCGTCATGAATACACCTGCGAATCGGAAGATATTATTATTATTTTTGTTTTTATAAATGAATTTGCGCTCGAGCCTGTTGGATTGAAAATACCTCAAATATATACGATAAAAGTTTGTTATATCGTTGAATTTGATATTCACTAGAGTTAACGTATTATCAGTGTGCGTCATTCGAATCCTCGCATGATAAATATCATCGTCCACAATCGAATCACGAGCACGTATAAACCGCTTTTTTCATCTCCGAAATAAAATTTCAAATATAACACAATCATCGGCTCCTGCCTGATTAAATGACCGATAATTCAATTATCAGTATATCACATTAGTGACTTCGGTTATCCCGAAAAACGCCTCCAATTCAATCACTAAACGCACAAGAGGCCCCCCCTCTGCACTTGCGTTATTTATATACACAACGTCGCGCGCACCGAAGACGCGGACCGCGGCGATCGGATCTTTATGACGGCGCAGCAACAACGTAATCAACTAATGGCGTCATCCCTCACAAACACACACACAGCGCCCCGATGATCAATCTCCGTCACATATAAAAGATCCCGCAGCGGAATCTGCAGTCGAAACGATTAGCTACACCGCGCGTGTATATAGCGAGAAAATCGGTCGATCGCGGCCAATTTGCCGAGCGCGAGATGGGCTTCCGGCCCTCCCTAATTAGCCGGGGACGACGAGAGAGCTCTCTCGCGCATGCGCGAGCGCGAGGATTACCAACCAGCCGACTCGTGTGAGATAGGATAGGGAAAGAGGGAATTCATAATTGCGAGCTATTCGTTTTCTCCCCCCGCGCACGCGCGTGTGAGAGGGGGAATGGGGGGAGGCGAAGGATGGATGGGTGTATAAATTTCTTTCCATTGTCCGCGCGCTCGGCCGTGTAACGCGCGGGGCGAGAGTTTTTTGCGCCCGATGGGATATAGATAAGGTGGACGCGCACGCTCTCGAGAGCGCGAGTTATATATGTGTTGGCCGAGCTGAGGATATTTTTAAGTAAACGACGCTGACTAATGAAATAAGTATATATAACACACTCTTACGCAAATTGGACTATTTCATCTTGAGGTAAATAATAGGTCGAATCTATTAAATTGAGCTGCTATTCTAACTGATCGACATTCCCGTCAAAAGTCCAGCCACAATACCTGACAAGGATTAAAAGCGTCGGTATTTCGAGACGGCCAATAGCCGAAACAATACCTCGGCCAAATTTCACTTTCGGCCGTATATCGAAAATCGCCCGTCCGCTAATCCTCCCCGTCTGCACGCGCACGCGCGCATCTGCGAACGCGATTTGCATTTTTCGGGGGCGCATGCAGATTTTTCGTCTTTTATTTTATACACCCACACGTATATGTATATATCCCTCCGATATTTTTGTTTTACCTGCGCGAATAGTATACGCGAGCGAGCGCGTTGAATATTCAATGCGCCTGCGGAGGAATTCGATAGAGGCTTTTTGCGCTCTTTATCGCGTGCGCCGACACCTTCGATGTACGCGAGGCGATCTTCTCTTCTTTTTTTTCTCTTCTTAGCCTACACGTGCGCACGCGCACTGATGGTTTATTCATTTTGTTGAGAGCAATGGTTCGGGCACGCGGTGAATTTGTGTTACTGCAGCTGCTGTTGAGTGTGTGGATTTTTTTTGGGTTTCAGCGGATCTCAGATTGTCGAAATGTGAATGCATACGTTGAGAGAAAATTTACGTATGCGCGCGCGAAGGTTTGCAAAATGAAGAAGAGGAATTCTTTTTTATGAAAATTCCAGCGCGGAATCGTTCTGTTCTTCCCTTTCAATACTTCATCGGGAGCTGAAATTTTCCTACGTGCTTTACATTTTAACGATCAATTTCACATCCGCGAGCCGGGAAAGAAAAAATACTCGTACTTTTCTCATACTTACGTGCGCGTATATTCGTTTGTGAAATAAAATCCAGAGCGAAATGGCGGTCTTACCTGCAACAAAAAGAATTGACCTCGTTATATATAATTCATGCGGGACATACATTCGTTCGACATTTTATTGTAAAATATTGTATACTAGCGAGTACTTTTCTCCTTTAGAATTATTTATCAATTGTTTCCTATATTCGAGCGTACATCCTCAATATTTGCAGAATAAAAATAACTTCTCACAACCAATCCATCTTACGTCCAACATTACAATAACAGACATCTCGATCTCTCCGCAAACCGTTCTTCAATTAAAATGGGCTCCACTTCTCCTCCCTCTATATACGCCATTGCAATTTAACTTGCCGGCGAAACTTTTCTTTTATAACGCTCCGGCTGGCCATAACGCAGAGAGAGTGAGCGCGAGGGAAGTTATAAAGGAGCCCGCGGGATGCGCTCTCTCTCTCTCTCGCGTTTATTTCGCGCCTCGAGTTTTAACTGTCGCGGTGTGGCTTGCCGAGCTAATTTTTGTTTAAGAGCGGGATTTGGGCGCTCGCCTTTCATTGCTCGTAAAGCGGATCTTTGTCGGATATATATTGTGCGGAGTGTAGGTGTATTAGCCAGCCGCTGCTGCGATGGGAGAAGTTCTTTTTTTCAATATTTTTATGCTCTTCTGATCGGAGTGGATGAATGTTGGTAAAACGATCGCGGGCACAATCGATATTAGCCTGTACCGGAGGATTGACAGTTGTGTGACGGGTTGACCAATTAAAAAAATACCTTCAGCGTGGGGTATAAGTACTGATTGAACGATAGTTTTTTTATTTCATAAATATACACGTATTGCAACGTTTATAAACGATTGGTACGATGCAACGCTGAAAACGATTTACGAATTGTCAAGTATAAATATTTTATTACATATTCCCTTGTAATAAATAAGTGGATCTCAAGTTTGCAACGTTGGAGCGCACCGAAATGAAAAAAAAAAGAATTGGTTACGTTAATTTTGCATGTGAATTTAATGTTTTATACGGTGAAAATTTTACTGTACAAATAATTGTTCAATTTCCATATATATTAAATGAAATTAATAAAAGAAACATCTCAATGAACCTATGCGCCCAACTTACCGCAACCCGTACAACAATTAAACTACATTAGTCCGTACTCTCCGTCGAAATAAATACGAAATATCATCAAAGATGCAACAAGACTCCCGCCACAAAGGCACAAAAACCCCAGGCGCACGTAGTACCAGCCACCCAATCGAACCCCGCAAAGCAGACCCTCGCGCGCACTCTGCACTCCCAACTACTCCATATCCACGCTCGCGTATAGTACGAGAAAGCTAGCTATTCTCTCTGGTCGGCGCTGAATAAATAAGCCAGAGAGAGAGAGAGAGAGGGGTAGAGGCTGGCTCGTAAGTTTGCGCGCACGCGAAATTACATAACGATAACGATGAATTGTGCAAAGTGTAATTAAAGGCGCGGAAACGGGCGAGCGAGCGAGCGCAGCGGAGCAAACGTGTTAAATGGCAAACTTTACGCGAGCGCGCGCGAGAGAGAGAGAGCCGGAATTTAACGGCGCGGCGGTGCTGCTGCTAGAGGTGCTTTGTTCGAATTATTGCCAGTTAGTTTAATAAAGACGAATTGTTATCGCGCGCGTATGAGCGTATAGTCATTGGAATATTATAATTGTTGCGAGGATGGCTCTTTCTCTCTCTCGGCGTGTAACGCGGGACGCGCGGGGATTGATCAATTCGGGGGGAGGATACGCGGTGAGCTCGTCGTGCGATGATAATGTCGCGGAAAACAGGGATAATTTATGTAGGGGGTGAGGTTAGGCTCGTGTCGATTGAATTAAATGAATTTAATTTAGTGGGATATTATACGGTTGGAGGAAATTTTGTTTTTTATTAATTTACGGGCGAGCGTTGTTCTTATGGCTGCGGATAATTTATAGTAAATAAATTTTAACAATTAAAATTTATTTTATTATCGGAAATGAAGCACTGGATTGTACAACATATATTAAATTTTATGTACTTCGTGACATGATAAATGAAGAAGAATTTTCAATATATTCTTTCATTTCATAATGAACGTATCACGTATTTAGATTTAATCAAATCAGGACTGGACCGTTCATTTGTTCGCGTGCCTTTGAAAATATATCACGATTGACGTGCTATAGTATAATTAATATCTCATGTGTAAAATCCAGAATGCAATGCGTTTGTAACGTGGAAATTATTATATTAGGATACGTTTCAATTTGATTATTAGTGAATAATATATTGTTATTTTACAGCCTATTACCGCGTAATTAATGTATACGCATTGCGCGTTTAATTGATATAGAATTACTTGTGTTGTTATATTTCGGCGCTATAGATTTAGAAAATATCATCTTCCCTGTAAATTAATTCGAAACACACTACGGCCCATGCATTATTAATTATTCGCAAAAATTAAACCCACGATATTTCCCACGAAAAAAAAAATTGAGGAAAAATATCTATTACGATAGATCGAGTTTCCCCGTCGAGCGCTAAAGCGCCGGTATATAGCGTAACAACCATATTATTCTTTCGCGCGGTCATGAATAAGCAATCGACACCGCGCGCCATCTGCGCACGCGCGCGCCTGAGCTTTGACAAGATACGCCGCGATAATGCATCGATTTGCTTCCCTAATTATTTCTGCGTCGCGGCGGTGCGTCTTTTTGCCAGGGAAAGTGTGAGAAGCGATATAACGCGCTTTGAATTTTTAAAGTTTTAAAAGCAACGGCGTGCAATCGACGTAATCGCGTGTTCCTATTGTTATTGAGCGATGGACGGGGGTTTATTTGTTTTTAGAAAAATGGTGTAGTCGAACACGAACACTTTTTTTCTCTCTGTTATGTAAAATATTTACGAATATTTTTAAACTACTTTAGTTTCGTATTTACTTTATGGTCTATTTTAACTCTCTTTTTTTTATGTCACAGATTATAACCGAATGAAAATTTATTGATATACAAAAAATAATGATTCATACGATACGGTAAATAACGGTATATACCTATGTGATATTTTATCCTACAAATTGTAAACTGATAGTTTATTTGTCATATTTTATTTGACAACGAAATCGCATAGGTAAATTGAACAGACCACTTGGAAATACATTTACAGTATAATATTTATGTTCACGATTGAAAAATGAAATCAATTTGCCAAATATTTACATGACTCAACCAATTATGCGATATACCCATTTCCCGGCGATACAAAAAGAAAAGCATTTGCATAAACACGCGAACTTAGGCCGACGAACAAATCGGAGCCCGAGGATTAAATTAAGAAACAAACTCCCCCTAATCCCCGATCGGAGCCCCGTATCCCATCCCCGGAAAAAACCAGTAACGAAAGAAAAAGAACGAACCTCGACGAACTTTTCGCGATCCGCAACAAAAAAAAACTCCCTCTCGGCCCGCGCAAACTTTTTCCCGCGAGAACAACGAGACTTGGGCGCTCGTTTACGCGTGTTCCCGACTGTATTTGTCGCGCGCTAGAGTTGGCCCTGACGAGGGTAGTAATAGCAGCACTATATCTATGCAGTCGCCGGAAGTTGCCGGATCCGCGCGCATATTTAGTTCTCTTTAAAGGGACGAGGGCCGAGTTTGTCTGGGCCGAACACGTCCGCGAATTAATCATACACACGGCGAACTGTTGCTGCTGCTGCTGCCTCGCGTTTGTATATTGTAGTCGCGGATGAGGAAGTCCCGAGCGTGTTCCCTCCTGTCCCGCGGCGCGAATATGCTTCGGATGTTTTTGGAAAAAGTTTAATGTAAAATGAAAAATCAAAAAGTTGTTTAAAATCCTCTGCGGATGAAAGAATATACTCGAAAATAAAACAGCTGTACGAAAGTATTTACGCATTATTACTTTTTTTGTTATTTATATTACATATACGTGGTTGAAAAGTTTATGGTCAGAAAAAGGTCAGTGAGACACGACCAATTTCGATATACTTTTATAAACGGCTAACTTTCCCCTATAATGGAAAATTTTAATTCCAACTTTATTCTTCTCCCGGCCGCGCGCTGTGTTCGTTGGAAAACTTTTTGAAATGAGCGCGAACATTCAATCGGCGCCCGCGGCTAGTCATAATCTTCGTCACATTCAGCGCCATCAATGATACGTCAGTCAAAGTTTCCGCCCGCGCGTTCCTCGGTATCAAAAATTCATATTTGCCGCTGACGTTTGATAGAGCGCGATGGACATCTTTCACTATTTTTTTTTTACCACCCCTATTTATCGGTCGGCATTCTTTTTTTTTTTCCTTTTTTTGAGGGGGTTGGTTTATCTGGCGCTCGGGTTCATACGTCGCCGCGATGTGAAAACGTTAAATAATGAAAAAACGACACGCACGTGTGGCGCTGATGGTGTGGAAAAAATGCTATATCTACAAAAAGAGATGTCATAACGATTCTTTTTCTTTTTTTTTTATCATCAACAATAAGTAACATTGTTAATATTCTAGCTTTGTTATTTCAAAATGGTCCAAACATATGATTATGTAAAATTTCCTAAAATTCAATTTATTCTACGGTGAATAATACTATTTTTAATCAAGATCAAACGAGAGAAGCACCCGTGTCATTACCTCAAATTCCCATCTCGATTGTGCCTTGTCACCGGCTAAACCCCATTTTAACATAACAAATTTGTTGCCCGCGACGACGTCTTCGTCCTTGACACACTCGCGGGGGACTATACGCCGAACAAAGAAGATCATCCAATTACGATTAGCGCAGGCGGGCGCGGGACAACGCATGATAAACGAGAAAGACCCGCGGCTTCAAAGAAAACACAATTAATTCGCGGATGCAGCGCTCTGCGAAAGTCAGCGAACTCAGAGCGAGATAGACAGAGCCAGAGGGATAAACTTCCGAATCTGCACTGGCGGGGAATTCGGTAATTGGGCGAGCGGGCGGTAATTACGGACAAAGGACGCGCGCATTCCCCTGGCCGTACAATGCGGGGAGAAAGTTAGCAGTAGCGTAGTCGCAACCGAGGGCCGCCGAAATATTCGAGAAGACGAAGATTGATTAATGCCTTTCGGTTGTTCTCTGTGTGTGTGCAGCGTTCCCGGAAAAGAAGAACGGGAGATTGAATTAGAAAACGGGGCGCCGGAAGCGGTCGATTTTTATTCGGGGAATTATTATGTGGGGACGGATGCTCCGGGTTATTAAAAAACAAACAAGTGATAACGCGAGTAAATTTATTGGTGATACAAATTAATGCGGGTGAATCATTCTTAAATTGAAACAGCGCATTCATTGCAAAATTTAATCCTAACCCCTAACCAAACATATTAACGTCAAACCCCATTTCCTGGGTACAGCCTAACTCCTCGCGCGCTGCCAAAGCAAACACACACTACTTCACCTCGGCACACTTTTTTCCCGTTACAACGCAAAATATTTACCCAAGAGCCGCCGCCGCACATATGTACCCTCTTCCCACCCCTTCAGAAAAATCGCTTCGCCCAACAATTAAACGCCTCTCCCCCTGTTCACGCCGACCGCGCGCACACACACGTACAGACAGACAGGCAGGCACAACAATGTAGGTCAACCGCTCGCGAAATCCATCCTCTCTCTCCTTTTCCCACATCAAACCGGTGCGCGCGCGACTGTCACCTCGCGCTTGTCGACACGCGTGTTGTACAAGAGCCGATCCCCCCGCGTCGACGGCCGAATTATGAGGCTCTAACCCTCCCCTCTTCTCGTTTATATATACGTATGCATAAGTACGCGCGATTTCGAATGCGCTGCGGGTATGTGGTGTGTATATACGGGGCGTAGGGCACAATACCGCCGGCGGCGGTGCTGGTGGTTGCCTGCGCGCGCGCGCGCCCTGCGGCGGCACGAATTTGACGCTGCGCGCGGGGCTAGAGCTGACGGTGTACAGCCAGGACCGAAAATTCGATCGGCTTGCTGTGTGCTGGGTTATATTGTGAGATTTGGGCAAATTTTAAGCCGCCTTGGGTGGTGTTGGATGGAAGGAGGATGATAAGGTTTTTTAAATTGGAAGGTTGATGGAAATAGTAGCTTTATTTTCATCGAGAATTATTTGCTACCTACCACCGGGTATTTATAATAAATGTAGTTTCTTCTTTTTTGAGGAGTATTCTGCATATAGACGTGCTGACTTTATTTTAAAATATTTAAAATTTATTGCGGATTCTCAATTTTAGCGCAAATTAGTATAGCTATGACCGAAAGTGCTTAAAATAAGCATAATATCTTATTTCTTTCATGAAATATGGTAATTATTTATAACGATGCGAATCTACTTTTAGTAGACACACAATTATAGAAAATTGTATTTACTAATATGGTCACATATATCGATCCTAATAAATAACTTATTTCTTTCGCTCTACGCTCAATTCAGCAATTATCCAACCGATTCATACCAATCTTCAGACCTTATTTTTCCTTCCACGAGTATGTACTTTGGCATAAAACGAACCAGCAAGCCTATCTACCCACCGTTCTCCTCCCTCTATGTGTTCCTTCGCCAACTTTGATGTCCACTCGAACTCCATCACACACACACACGCACGTGCGTACACACACTCTCGCTTCGACAAGTAACTCGTCTATATAGTTAGTTGCACATCAGCACCGCCGACGCGCGCGATATTTTCTCAAACAACAGCGAGAGAGCCTGATAAACTTCGCCCTCGGACTGTACCCTCGATGCTCCCCTAAGGGCACCGCTTGTATGTACACACACACGCGCGCGCGGGTACACACATCCCACTGCAAAGAAAGCAGAGAAAGCGAAAGCCGACCGCAAAACTAGTCGGCAAGGGTGATATGTTTGGGGCAACACCCCATCGCTCGAAAAAAGAAAGAGAGGAGAGAGAAAAGAAAGCTGCTCGCGTATCGCTCGGAAATTATACGTCCCTCTGGCCGTTCTCATGCAAATGACGCGCGCTACACAGGTGTGTGTGTGTGTATGTCTGTGTGTGTACGGCATGGGGGCAAGGATAATCCAACCGCGAGGGGTGAGAGAGAGAGAGAGCGAGAAATGTTTGTGGCGGTTTGCGCGGCTTTGTACGCGCGCGCTCTGACTCCTTAATGTTATCGGCGTGCGCTGATGTGCGTAAAAGTGGGAGCCCATTGTACCGCGAGATAATTATCGTTAAAAACGTATGAGAGTCGGCCGTGTCTGTGCGAGCGCGCGCGTATTATGTTTGCGCGCGGGCTTTTGATTTTTATCGGACGCGAGGCGGGGCTTAGCCTATTAAATTGCGGGCTCCGAGTGAATGAAGCTGCGATGGACATAGCCTCAATGAAATTTAACGTACTCATCCGCGTTTAGAGCGATCTTTTCATAACGCGAGATAATGCGCTGTATATATTACCGATACAGAAAGTCGAGAAACTGTCGCGTCGATTCGTAACATATCATCGTAATAAATAAGCCATTCGAAAAACAGATTCACTTTGCATCCGAGCATCGATAGGCATCGACCCTCCTCACACTCATTACCCCGATAGCATCGGTCGCGGCCTTATACCCCACGAGCCAAACTTATAACCATCCCCCTTTATTCCACTCGAACTATTCACTCCCCGATGTTTACACGGCATTGCCGATGATAATCGTGAAATCACGGCCTTATCTCAACGCACACACACGTTTGATTCAATTTTAGATAAGCACTTCTCTTCCCCTCTTATTACTTATATGCAAAAAAGCAGAGAAAAAGAGAGACACGGATGTGTGTGTGTGTCACATGACGGACAGTGGGGCCCCGCGTAATTACGGCGAAGAATACGGCGCCTGCCTGTCGATATCACGTGTGTCTGTGTGTGTGTGTAGTATATGTCCGTCCATCCGCCGTCTTATTTGCAAAATGCATGCGGGGTGTCAGCTGCGCCGAAGGTGAATCGACCGGAGTTGAGGGAGAGCGACGTCCGTCCGATTGATTGGCGGATTCCTGAGGGTGTCAGCCGCGTCTGCTGCTGCTGCTGCTACCCGCTGTTGTGAATATGCAGCAGAGGGTGGGCAGAACGTAGGACAGGGATCGATGTTTATATTTACGTTATGCAGATGCAAGGGGGTGCCGCTGGGATGCATGTGGTAAGTGCGTAGGCGGTGTGGAAATTTTCTTGATAAATCTGGAAGGTGTAATTAGCGTCTCAATGAGATGGAAACTAGGAGTGCGATTTTTGGCTCTTAGAATGTGAAACAATGAGCTGAAGTTTATCGTGATTTTCGATTATTCAATTTAATGCAGACTTCGCAAGCACGTGCAAGAAAAATCCAGCTTCACCGTTTCTGCACACCACGAGATTACTATCCTCCACAGTACACACACAGATACCGGTGTGATGAAGCTTTAGCGAACGCTCGCTTGATAAAGAGCGAGCGGCGCCCAACAACAGACAGTAAGCCAGCCACGTGCATTTAACGTCCCCGACTGCCGCGGCGGCATGGCCATCACTCGTACAGCACCGGCGGAGCCTCAACTTCCGTCAAACGCCCGCGCGCTGCCGCAACAAAGCAAGACAGCAAGAACGAGCGAACCAACTCCGAGGGAAGAACTATGACGAGAGAAAAAAAAGAAGAGAAGCGAAGAAGTGTACCCCGGCGACGGACAGCTCCATTAATCGTCAATCTTTTTTCCACCCTCGCGCACACATATATATACAGAGGGAGAAAGTAAATCGTGTTTTCCCCATTGTTCCGTTGCGGATAATCTCTGTCTTTCTTTCTCTCGGACTGCGAGATATGAAGGACAAAGAATAGCACTGAGTGCTTGACCGCGCGCGCGCGCCTTTATATGTATATATGATGCGCAGAGCCGTGGGAGTAAGGCAGTGGAGCCTCGAAGGAAGATTAAGCTTTTATTCAGCCGCACACTGAGGCGCAGACAGAGAGTGAGAGAAAGATGGGAGAGATGCGATGACTTCTGGACGGTTGCTTTCTGGGTCGCAGCTTCGAGAGGTTGTGGGATTAAAAATACTTTCTGCAGGGCAGGGATATTTTCCGAGAGTTGCCTGCGGTGAATTTTGGGGATGGGGTGAAGGATTTCGTGGATGTTAATTTAATTTGATATACATACAAATACGATTATACGTATTATACAAATAGGATTATACGTCTACGCATCGCTTTTCAAAATTTCATTACATTTACGCATTTCTGACCCATCAATCCATTATCGCGCTTATCGCTGCTCAGCGTTGTATTTTTCGATCACTATGTACACGCTTCCCAATGCACCCGAAATTACGGCTGTATGATCCCGCGCTGAGCCGTACCAGAGGATTAATACCCGGAAAAAAGAGACCCACTCGAACTAATAACCCTCGGCCCACGGGCGTGCATAA
>JAPYZP010003407.1:0-16304 GCA_030522985.1 Torymus sinensis | reverse complement strand
AATCTACACGCAAATTTGATATTAATTATTATAAACTTGAAGTAAAATCAAAAATTTTTTTATTTCGTTGCACTCCAACGTTGCAAACTTCAGACCCATTAAAATAATGAATTAGGTAGAATTGAATAAAATTATTTTAAGCAATGTATTTGTAATATAATGTGAAATAAAATTATTGTATGTTTCACACTCTATTATATTTTTTCTTAATCTAAAATCATGTCATCTGTAGAACATAAAAATCCTCTACAATCACAGTTGTTTAGGCGCATTATCTGATGAAATACACAAGACTCTATGGGTCGCAAGAAAGAAGGGCAGAAAAAAAATCTTGCTAGAAAGACCGAGAAATGGAGTGGTGATATATACAAGGGATGAATTGAAATGAAGAACGGAAAAAGAAGACGCGGGCGAAAGAGCTGCAAGTCGGAAGGCAGAGAGAGAGAAAGAGTGAGGCAGAGAGCGCGGAAGAAAGAGCAAGACAGAGAGAGAGAGGTAGAGCGAGAGAGAAGAAGCGTGGAAATGAGCGCGCGAAGGTCTGGGAGGGAAAAAGCGGGTAAAAGAAAGTGAGCGAGCGGTTGGTTTATCGAGTCTATCTCTCTCTCTCTTGCCCTCGCCGGATTGCAGTACAGCGGGGGCGGCCCGGGACGTTTATATAGCTTTCAAGCGCAGGAGCTTAATCTAATTTCAAATATAAATCTGCTGCGTACTCTCTCCCTCGCTCTCTTTCTCCTGCTAGTTTTCTCTCTCTGTCTCTCTCTCTCTCTCTCTCTCTCTCTCTCCTAGCCCTGGCGACTTTTATCGTATGATATACCGGGGAGCTACGAATAATAATCTCTCTCTCTCCCTTTCTCTCTGCCCTTTTCGAGTTATACAACGTCGGATGGACGAGCTTGCGCGAGCTGGAGAAGTATAAAAGGAGTGAGTGAGAGAGAGATAGAGAGAGAGAGAGAGAGAGAGAGAGGAGGTACGACTATGAGAAAATAAAGCGGAGGGAAAGAGAAAGAGAGGAATGGAGAGGGAAGGTTATGACGGCGATGATAATAATAATAACTATTATAATTGGTTGAGGGTCGGAATTAAACTCCCCCCCAGCCTTTTTATCGTGGGCTCGTATAGTTTGCTCGTTTTAGTTGCGTATATACCCGAGAAAAATGTATTTTTATTTAAGTTTTATAATGGAGGTCGCGAGGAGATACGCCGTTGCTATCTGGCTTGTGGAGTCTGCCTTAATTTAGGAAAAGAATGCATGTTTAGTATTTATAAAGTGATAGAAGTTTCTTTTTATTAATGAATACAAACCCATCAGTGATAATAAAGAATTTAACCCTTTTCGGCCCAGAATGCCATTCGAGTCATATCGCTCTTTGAGGCTTATAACTAATACTATTCGCGTTGAAAAAAATTGAGAGCAACATATTCTTATAGTTTAAAATTCGCCTTTTCAGATGGTGAACTAGAAATTTCTCTAAAATGTTATTAACCCTATAGCACTGAATATTTAAAAAATATTCCCTCAATATTTATTTGCCATTTTTGCAATTTTTGCTAATATTCCCTCAACGTTAATAAACATGGAAGTAACACTGAGAGAATATTCCTGCAAACCAAGATGACCGTTTTTCCATTCAAAAATATTTTTTCTGATATTTTTTAAAATATTGTAACAATATTGTTACAATATTATTGTCAATATTCCTACAAGAAAAGACACTTTTGCGTATCGAAATGGCTCTTTTCGGTGTTATCATCCAGTGCTATAGGGGTAACTATATGAGAAAATTCAGTTAAACAACAAAAAAACATGATTTTTTCACACTTATTTATTTTTTCTAACGGAATTCTCAAGGTGTTTCCATAATATATTGTTAACAGATAAGGAATGATTATATATCATAATCATTAACACATAAGAAAATGTGAGTATAGAGATTATTTTTCGACTCAGTTTTGAAAATTATGATTTATGTTGAATAAAATATCGTTTGGTGCGCCTTATTAAAATCTATTTGAGGTCCATGGGCCCGTGGGACCATAATATACCGGTATTAACCCCGAAGCAAAAAATATAATATTAAGAAATGTTTAAATTACAAGTAGTGAGCGTATTTTTTCAGAATATATTTATTTATGGATTTTACTGGACTGTTCTATTGACTGATTGTGCCATTTTGGGCCGTTTTTATGACTTTTCTTAGCTAATGAATAAAATACTGCTAATTTAGGTAGCTACACGGAATTCAAAATTTTGTCACGCGTATTAAAAAAAAATCGTCCAAATCTGTTAAGAATTACGCTGTCGGCAGATTTTTGTCCAAAAAAAGACATTTTTTCCCACTGTGCGGCTGTCGGTAATTGTTGGATGCGGTAACCCAACTCTACTTTCCCAATAGATCAGTATACGTTATCATATATACTGATAACTTTATCTTACCGATCGAGCAGAATGCAATACTATGTAGGTTGCTAACCCAACCTTACCGACCATGAGAATCTACCTTACTTTCTGAGCTGGCGCTCCGTCGGTAGACCACTGTCTTGCCGGCGGCCGGTAATTGTAGGATACCCGAAATTTGTGGTTGATAACTCTACCGACAGAGCTGATAATCTCCATCGATAATATGCTACTTTATTATATCGACGGCTGACAGGACGTATCTCGGCGTTTTTATGCATGAAGCGCGCCGCGGCTTTTCGTCTTTCTCGGGACTCGGGACAGCGGGACTGTTTACACCGCTGTTACTATATGTTAGTCAGGGAGGCAGCGGCAGTTTTGGGCTATGTATTTTACCAAAGCTGATTTATAGTAAGTAGTTGCCGTAATAGAAAATCCAAGTCACTATATCGACGGTTATGCGGAAGAAGGGCCTATCTCACCGCGCGGGTGAAGAATGACGTATCTAATTGGCGCGCCGGGGAAGAAGGTCCTATCTCGTTGCTTTTCGTCTTTTACTGGCCGTGTAGTGGCTGTAAAAACGCCGAGATACGTCCTTCTTCACCCGCGCGGCGAGATACGCCCTTCTTCCGCTCAGCCATCGATATACTCATTATATTCTTTTAACCTTAATTACCTTATGGCATTTTATTCGTTGCATAATTGTGAGGAAGGGTGGGAATCATTGCTCTTCTTTAAATGAAAGTTTCTAGGGTTATGAAAATGAAATAACATGACAAAGCGGTTATCATATTGGAACGTGACCTGCTATTTAATGTGCCTTAAAAAATGCCGATTATTAAGTAAAATAATTTTCTAATCTAAATCTTGAAAAATTCAATTTCCGAACTCTATAATAAAACAATTACAACCGCAGCTCTAATCAAACAGTTCACTTGTTCATCTTAATTGGATTCTCTCGGTTTCAATACTGAAAAATTCACCGAATGGTTGCGCGCACACTCGCGTTGGCTGAAATTGTTAAATTAATAAAAATAAAACGTAACCTTCCCAGAAAGCAAAAACGAGCGCAGGATTTGTCGAACGGGTGCAACGGCAATTGTTGTAAACGCAAGGAAAAAGCGGAAAAAAGCGGTCGATAGATAGAGATATACAGGCAATAGACGAGTTGCATGCACAGCAGCAGAGATAGAGAACAACACACACATACATAGTGTAGTGGCGGGTGGCGGCGGTGGCGGCGGTGGTGGTAGACGTTGTGCCGCGCGAGGGCGACAGTGAAATTGAAAAATAGTGCCTACGGCCGGCGCGTCGCTCACAGTGACGAGCCGCTAACAGCCAATGTAACGCATGAATTAACGAAATAATTGATTTCATATGTATACCTGTGCGCGAGTCGCGCGCGCTATCGCTTCTGCATTTTGCAAAAATTATTTAACGTGTCAAAATTCATGGGAGCACGGGGCTTGGCGCCGCCGGTGCGCTTCGATTTTGACGGAATGTAGCGAACGGGGTAAATTGAAATTCTGCTAGCAGAAAGGAAGTGCGCAATGCTTTTACAATTTAATCAGAATATGAATGTATTGTATCACGCCGATCACTCGACTCGAATTGATTAAAACCTTATAAGAGTTGTCCGGTTACTTTGTACCCTAACAAAGTTAATTTGTTTAAGGTAATTTGTTATAAAAACAATTATTTTCAAGGATGACTAAATCCCATAAGATTTCACATTACTTTAGACGTAACTGTTACAAGTATATACATATAAAATATTTCTTGCTTGCTTGCTGAATTAAACTGTCAGTGTCTGCACTTTTGATTAAATATATACTTCAGTAATGAAATAGGAGTCTAAATTATTCTTTTTAACATCCATATGAAATAACATGCTAAAACCGAACTAAATTTTCTAAAGAAAAAATTGAAAAAATGATCAACGAACAATCATTCCCGTTTTAGACTTTAGATTTTTTTAATTTATATATAAGAGTAGTCATATGTGAATATATTCATTCGCGTCCTTGTTTATGAAGTTTTACATGAAGTAAATTTTGTTGGATTTAAGTATCCAACTGTATTTATTTCAGTCTAAGTTTTCAATAGCCATTTATTTGTAAAAAGTGAATAACTGAATACTCATATGAAGGAGTCATCATCCAGTTTTCAGGAAACATGGATAAAACTTAAATCATTTTCAACTCATAAAACAAGTCAATTTTTATCGATGTTTTGTTGGTAACGTTGATGATGTACCTAGTAGAAGTACTTAAGAAGCTGCAGTTAAATGAAATTATAGCAATATAATAATTTCTATCATCGAAAAAGACCAATGAATAAGAGAACTGAGGTTACTGCGGGATCGATTTTTGAAAACGCCTTCCCGAGCCTCGGCAGAATTCGTTTCTCGGAGACTGGCATCACTCCATGTAAGTCCCAACATTCCCAATGCCAGCTTTTAACAATTTATACTGCGATATCTAGAACCTCACTATATGTCCAACCACTCCTTTTTTTCTAACTGTTCTTATACCGCGCATGCACCGTAGTACAACCATCTCTACGAAAAAAAAGGAAAAAAAATCAGGGCGTCATGAGAAACTTTCCGACGTGCTGTAAAATTAATATCTCTCATTTGTCCGCGCGCACGATGCATCGCGCCCAAATAAAAGGGAGGGGCATCGGCGTTGGCCCTGTATATGTACGCACGCCCCTGTCACAACATGCCTCCCTATAATACTTACGCACGCACACAACAGATGTATCGATAGCTCCTCATAAATTAGAGCGTCTTTCACGAGGCGCAGGTACGTCGTCGCGACATTTGTGATGTGTGTTATACGCACACTTCGACGCTCGTGTTCGTACCTTCGTCAAGATTCTTTTATGTTGTCTTTTTTTTCGTGTGCCTGGTGGGGACGGTGCTCTGTATAGTTGTACTCGCGGTCATGTCGCTCTAAATGCGTTTACATTTATTAAAGGCTTGATTCGATGACTTATGGGCAATTTTTTATGCATTATTTGATTCTATTTTATGTTTCTTTGATGCTCTTTGATGTTCTTATAGTTATGAAAAGAGGAAATGATATATTGTGTATCAAAAACTGCTCATTATGGGATTTTAATGCCGTTATTCAATATATTAGTTATTCAAAAATTTTGTATCAAATCGATAAGGGTAAAATAAATAGTGTAACTGTTAAGATAAAAGTCTACTTTTAAAAGACTTTTGGGTTTAATTTAAGCGTTTAACACTAAAATACGTCGAGTTTGAGAAAACTTTTTTGTTTCTATATGTGCTGTGTGCAGACGAGATCTTGAGAATCCTTTGAACTTTTCTTTTGTTTTTATTTTTTTATATGATAATATTATTCTATAATCAATCTGAATGAAATTCATAGACACTTACAATTAGTCTTTTATATCTCTGATTCCAGTTCGTTACATTATTATACAAAAAAAACGTTGACGATATTTGATACATATAAAGCCACTATCAAAAATTATATTATTACAAAAAAAAAGAATACATTGAATCATAGGAAATAAAGAGTACTACTCCAAAAGTTTTATAATATTCTCTCGCTACAAAAGTTTCAAGTCAAAATTCAAGTTTGCTTACAATTTTTGTTAAAGTAATAAAAATAAAAATAAACAAGTTTTAAAACTAGTGTGAGTCACGCATGACACTTGAAGTAGCACAATAATTAAAATATTTCATTGCTATATAGCGATGTCACATATTTTATTAATAAGTTTTGTATTTCGATTCATTTGGTAAAAATTTAACAACTTATATCTTGTCCTAAAATTGCGCATCTTAAACTCTCCGCAGCTATTCTCAATAAATTATAGAATTATCTATTATGAACACAGATTTATATTTATAATATTAAATGACATTAAATCCAAATCAAACAGAACATTCATTCTTACCAAATCTTTAAATAGATTACGGCCCCCACGACCGAGAGAGTACATCAAGCCGTAAACGAAAACAAACCGCAGAAACACAAAAGAACTCATTAATAAGCCAGAAATTTACGACTCTCTAGCGCTCAGATTATATATACGACGCAGCGAAAATCCGTCCGTAATGCGATCCGCATTTTCCTAATCGTGAAAAACAGGGCGCCATCGATCAACCGGCCCATTTATATATATATAATATGCGCGGAGGCAAAACAAAAAGTTTATCTCCGGCGTGAAACGGGTTGCAATTGCCGAGGGGGTGAAGACACCGTTGAGAATCGACGGCCGCGCGGCTGCGACCCCACGCGTGGCGTGTGCGTGCGCGCGCGTGACGAAAGAACCGTATTGTTCGCGTGCACCCCACCCCTATAAATGAGGCACATCGAATCGCAAAGTATTTAGCAGCCCCGTGAACTGTGCAATTGATAAACATGAAAAATTATAACAAAAATATCAATAATTGCAGAAATCAAAACTATAGGTGTGCAAATGAAGTTAAAAAAATTGCGGAGAGCTTACTTTCTTTTTTGCAAAAAAATAAAAACTAAATAAGTTGCGAAAAATAAAAGAAAGCATATTGCTTGCAATTTATTTTTCTAAAGAGATGAAAACTACGTGAATCGATTGCAATTTAGTTGCAGGTTATGGCGATATTTTCAAATTTCAGATATTCGTCATATTGATATAATAATTTACTTTTGTAAATTTACTTTTGTATTAATCGTCGCGGCACAAAGTGTTGTCAATAAATTTCTAAAGAAATAATATCACACTTAGTGTGGAAATTATAAGAATCCATACTAAGAGGGATATTATTTCTTTAGTCATTTATTATAACATCCTGATTTCTGGGTCCCAGAAATAACAACCATCTCCCAGAAAAACACGTATAGTCCATAAATCAAAAATTACCTGTACCTATATATCTGGACTTCAAATAGCGAATTTTAAAATATTTTTTTCGGTATTTTAAACCTGTATTTTAAATACAGGTATATTGAAAAAATTGTTTACCGAATTTTCGAATTTTACGATTTGATTGAAATTATTATATTTTTAAATGCCTAAGGAAGATTTCTGGAAAATTCCAGTACTCTATGTATTGTTGATAAAAATTTGTAGCATTTTTCGTGATCGTCTCCAGTCGTTCACACTTCGTAACACGTGAACCATGGCGCGCGGCCTTCAATCGCATTTATCGTAACACTCACGAGAAATTCTATTTAGCAACAATGCATAAAGTATCGCAATTTTCCAAAAAACATTCTTAGGCCTTTATGAATATAGCAGCTCAAATCAAATAGCGAAATATGCAAATTCATTACATTACTTTTTCAATATTTGGTTCAATAACAATCTCTATTATTGTGTAAAAATTTCTGAAAGAAATATTTGATTTTTTTTGGGAAATCGCGTTATGTCCCCTTTTCGTTTCCAGGCCCTCAATTGAGATCAAATCTTATGTAATTGATTCAAAACTACCTACAATTAACAGTACGCAAGTATTTTGTACACGACAATCAAATTCTACACAAATAAAGTCTACACAGATAATTTCGTGATCAAACGTTTTATCGAGGTAATTTCTGCACAGTTAAGGTCTACACATGATATAAATTGAATCGTGTAGACTAAATATTTTATGTGTACATATTTTCTTAATATTATTTGTGTAGAACTTAGCAGTGATATAAAAGTCCTGGGTAGGGGCTTTTTGTAGTCAGTAAATGTGCTCAATATCAGTAGTATCGACATCAATTGCTGATCTTTATTTATAATTATTTACTTATTACTGACATTTGTTTCATAAAATACTGCGTGCGCAAGGTGATAATTATAGTTTACTTTAATAAATAACTTTACTTAAATGCATAACTCATTGAATTTGAAAGACTGTATTTCTAATATTCTCTATCGTTTTCTTTTTTATTCATGATATATCTTTTATTGAAGTTTAAACATCTGGCGAAAGTTGAACCAATATTAATCCTCTAATTCGTATAAGCAGTATATGAAAGATTGAAAAATTTGAAATTTTTCAAGCCTGTGACCGTCTTACGTACCCCCGCCGCATCAGTTAATCGATACCCAAAAATGTATCTAATATACCTGGCGCTTCTATGTGGCTTGATAGTTGCTAGTTTTGCACCCAAATGTAAGTACTCTATAATTAAATTACTAAGCAGTTGTAATTAATAATAAATTTACGAAAAAGTTTTCATTTGCCACTGCAGCAGAAGCAAGACTGCATGCCGAATCCATAGTTGGCGGTACCGCCGCTCTTGTGGGCCAGAACACTTATTCAGTTTCGATTCAGATCAACGGTCAGCACTTCTGTAGCGGAGGCATTCTCAACAACCGATACATCATCACCGTGGCCCACTTGTTCATCGATTCAAGAACCAACAGATTTATAAACTCGGTGTACACCGTCGTAGCCGGTGTTCACCAAGCTCACAAAACAGAAGAAGAGCATCGCGTGGAGAGAGAGGTTGCGAAGATTTACATCCCACGAGAGTTCAACCCCATAATGGTATCCAACGTTCCAAGAACAAAGACTGCCGATATCGCTGTATTGAAGGTGAGGATTTGTTGTTGTCACTTCGCAGAATATCATTTTGATGGAAAATTACATTACACCCTCTTTTATGGTATAGCTGACGTCAGACTTGGGCCTGAACCAGTTCATAACCCACATTTTTTTGTCCCCTAATGCGAGGTCACATCCGACCTATGCGAATCAGCAGGCCGTCGTAAGCGGGTACGGTCACAATTGGGTTGCCGCCCATCGCGATCCGCATACCAACCAGGTCGTGGAAGTCTGCAGTGGCAGTGATTGCTACGAACGGAGGTTCGCTCAGGTGGACATTCTATCAAACAATGTGTGCCGACATTTCTTTAGAGACATCGTGGATAGCCATCTTTGTGGTCACATCAGGCAACGGTCCCCGGCTGAACCCGAAGGGCTTTGTACGGTAATTAAGTTCAATATATATCTATTTTTTGTTGTTGTGCATATTCTTAGTGAGAAGGTGAATCTAAGTCTGTTATTGGTTAATTTTAAGTATCTAAATTATTACAATGTTTTCGAGTCGCTTTATTAACCATTGATTTTATGTCCACAGGGTGATAGCGGAGCTCCTCTTGTTACGGGTAACACTATTATTGGTGTTGTGAGCAGTAGTCCCGAAGGATGCAGGGAGAATTTAGTGCCAGCTATATACACTAGAGTTACGTCGTTCATACTGTTTATTATAAACGCCATGAACGGTGTTCGGACAGCCAATATGCGTCTAGCGCAATACGAAGTCGGAAGGTACCATACGAAAGTATTGGTAGAGCAGTAATTTAGATTGTTAATAAACAGATTAAAACATGTTATATCCTTTTCTTTTTACAAAATAGTACAGTATTTGACGTACAGTATTTTGTACGGTATTTGTACACCCTTCGAAAAATAAGAATTATTTGATATTTATTAAGTCTATGTATTTTAAATTATTTTTATCATTATCTCCTTATCTGAGAGTGTGTCATTTCCATTAGATATTATGCTAAGTTAAATACTGTTTATTGAAAAAGATGTTCTTATTAAGATCATTGAAATAAGTTTAACACGTGGTGCAATATTTATGTTAATTACTTCTAAAAATTTAATTAGATACACCTTATACTAATATTAATATTAGTATATTAATATTATATTAGTTTCTATTAATATCTTTATCAGTTCCATTAAAAATCCCAATAAAATATTATTTGGTTCGAAAAAAAAAATTTAATGAAATTTTCTGTTTAACTAGCAAGAACTTTGTTCTGGTCATATTTTTTTCAGGAATTCGTACACAATAAACTTTGGGGTATTTCGCGTGTTATATATAATATAATATAGTACATTACGATACATGTGCCGTAGCCCATTGTAGCACGTCATGAAGTTAGGGCCCGAGCGCAGTGAGGGCGCTAACGCCGTGACAGAAAGTGTCACCACGCGTATCGTACAATATTTTATAGTATCTGCGTGCCTTAAGTCCATCGACACGCTTTTCCGTGCGCACGAGCGTAGCGAGTTATAAACTATAGCGGAATAATAAAGATTATTATTGAACAAAATGGCGAATCGCAACAAAGTTTTTTTTTTGAAATTTGAAACCTCTTTCAAACGAAAAAGTTGCGTTATGAGTCTTTGAATTTTCCGGAGAAAATTTGGCTCTTTATCTATTTTTGGTAAGAGGTTGTAGCATTTTTCGTAAACATTTCGAGACGTGCGAGATCGCCGTGCAGCAATGATTAACTGTAGTATTTATAATAAAATAAATAATTAAATAATAATAAAATAAATAAATAAATAATTTACCTTAAGTTCAAATTTTCCAGAAAACTTCTTTAGACCTTGAGGAATATTGTAGTTCTAATCGAATCGAAAAATTCGTAACACAACTTTTTCATTTGAAAATAGGGGTGTAAGGTGGCATCAGTGATTTAGTAGACCTAAAGATATGAAAATTTTGTACAACGATTTTTTTACACGTGCCTATGTGCAAACTGTTATAATAGGGAAATTTTCGTTAGCAAATTTTCAATGCTGCAAAAGTAGATTTTCATCACCAAAAAGAAATTCAATAAGAAATACTAATCTTTTTTTGTTTTACGTTCAATTTTAGTTTGGAAGGTCTCATCTTATTTCTTGGTCAATTGTAGGGGGAGGTACCGATATGAAAATTGGAACTTTTACCAGAATGCTTTCTCAAAACTCGTTCGAGATACTTATCTTCAAGAATTAGAAAATGTAGATAAGAAGTGATTTAATAAAATCTATTGATTTTTAATATTTTTTAAAAGTAAATTCTCATTATTCATAATTTTTATAAATTCCTTGAGCTATTATTCTTTTATTACGGCGACAATTTTATATTGTAAGCAATATGCTTTCTTTTATTTTTCGCAACTAATTTCGTTTATATTTTTTTTTCCAAAAAAATGTAAGCTTGAATTCCGCAATTGTTTTAACTACATTTGCAAACGAAGTATTCAATTCCGCAATTATTATTGGTATTTTTGTTATAATTTTTCGTGACAATTAATTGTACAGTTCACGGAGTTGTATTTAGCGCGTGATTGACACGCGAACAGAGAGAGAGAGAGGAGAGAGAGAGAGAGAGAGAGAGAGAGAGAGAGAGAGAGAGAGAGAGAGAAGTATACAAAGGAGAGACTGTACTGCGCGGCGAGATTTAACGTTACGAGAGCGCGGCGTAAGATTGAAAAATGTGGATAGGGGAGAGAGTTCAGGGGGGTTAATGATTTTTACATTGCGGTACGGACGCGCGAGGGTTGTGGGATTAGTTTCGTTCCGAACCTACTTATGTGGATGTGACTGTTGTAGGGATTTTAAGTCGTCTTAAATTTTAAATGCTGAAATGAAATATGTATATATGGGTGGAACATTTGGTACTCCATAAATTTACTCGCTCTGTATACATATATGAGGATTAGCGAGAAGTCGGTCGCTAAGGCGGAATAACTAAATGTTTAGCTGTTATATTGAGTAGGTATAGCCTTTTGTTACTATTCTACTGTTTCACTGGTCAAATTTCATTGTTATTTTATATGAAGCGTATCTATAATAGATTTCGCGATTAGTGATGGAAATATCCGCTTAACGAATAACCAACGTTATAAAAAAGGCCTTAAGAAAATATTTCATAAATATTAAATAATGTATATAGATTTTGACAATAGAAATATTCCAAAAATGCGCACCTATATACATTAGTAATGCTATTATAAGCAAAACGTTTTTCTAACAATATAACGGACAATAAAAAAGTATTCAATAATTATAAGAAAAACTATAGGATAAATGAATATATACGCATTAACGCGGCATTTACTATTCAAATACTTCTGTTCTATAAGCATTTTCTATTTATAGCTTTAAACGATAATAAGATACTATTTATTAAAAAAAATCCCCTCAAACGAATGACATATCAATTTCTTATTCGTATTATACGTAAATGGCATTTTACTGAACGCGCGCTGTTATTTCCGACGCAAAAATGACCGTTTTTTTCTTCACGGAAACCAAAACAAACGTACTTTACAAGGCAAACAAAAACGAAAATTACTGTAACACGCGAGCTCGCGTCGAACGAATTTCGCAAAAACATCGCGAAGCCAAAAAGTCAGCGAATCACATGTATATTCCCGTTCTCGTGCATGCGAGGCGCGCGGCGACATAAATTATACACGCCGCTTGGCCGCGCGGAATAAAATCGGCACTCGCCGCCCCGCCCGGCCCGAAACACCGGATACAATGTCGAATGTATACGATTACGCGCGCGTTTCTTTGCGGTTGTATAGATAAACAGTGCGGGCAAAATGTTATATATACGTATGCTCTTCCAAGAATTTTGCGAGTACAACACGCACTATACTGTGTATATACGCGGCACCCGCGCGGTCAATGATTTATTTATCGAATCGTGAATTACGAGCTAGCGCACATACGCGCGGGTGGAGCTAGGGGTGGAGCAGCGGATGGTGAACACCTATGCAAATGCATCGACAACATCGTTCGGTATAATTGCGCAGACTATGATTGAATGCAATGTGTGTATAGCAATGTTTAATCTATCGATTTTCGCATGAAATTAGTTTGGCCTGAAAAATGCTTCGAAGACATATATATATAACGAGCGAGGAGTGATTACTTTATTGAAATTGAAAATGAAATTATAGGCATACTCTGTATTAAATCGACATTGAATATTTAAATCTAAAATGACAAAAAGTATGTATAAAATTGTTAATAAAAAGGTTTCCTATACTCGTATGGCTCATGGAAATATATTATATAGTGATTATTATTGCGTAATTATAAAACTCGTACGTATATTTGATATATTATAAATGATTTCATAACGAAGGTAAACAATATCCGCAGTCGAACTATTTTCCTCTACCAAGTAACCCGCATATCAGGTATATAATATATAATCAAAGCGGAAAGGGACAGTGAGAACGAATGAACGAAAGAAGGACGGCGCGAACGTGTTTGCCTTGTGCACTCGACCGAGAAGACAATTTATATATGTGATGCAAATGAAACGGTCCGCGCGTACCTATATGGCTAGCCCCGAAATTTGGCTCTCCGGCGCAGTGGTGGCCGGCAATAAACGGGCGCGCGCGCGCACGCAATGACCGTGATTATTGTAATTCAAGAAAAACAGGGCACTCGCGAGCGCGCGCGGTGGAAGAAATCGCTAATGTAAACTTTTCTCGCCGATGACGATGAAATTCGTTTTTACAACGTAAATATGCAATCTATATTTTTGATTAATTTTTGGCGAAATTTGCAAGTCTCTCCTTGTTGCGAACGTATATTTTTATGGTATAATGAAAGGTAAAGAATTTTACAATTTTAAAATTCAGTTGTAATTAGGTTTATTGAACATTTTTGAAAATTAATTGTCAATTCGATCATATTTTTGTTGATGATTTTGTTGAATAATTTGCAGGCGTGATATTTGGTCTAAAGGCGATTAGTAAATATTAGGTAGAATATTGAGTATCAGTATGGCGACACCTTGGTACTTGTGTTTCACAAACTTTGTTTACTTTTCTCTTGTAGTTATTGGCCGTAGTCCTAGAGTCTATATGTCAATACAATGAAATTATGGCAATACTTCAAATAAAGTATAACAATTATGATATATGTGTATAATATAAATATAAATACTGCTTATTATTTGTAGAATTGTGGCTTATTTACACATTTTATTATATATGTAATATAATCTGTCATATTCTGTGATAAAATTTTCTTAAGTAGATAATTAATAAAATAATTTAAATTTGGTTTATTATCTGATGATTCTTCAAATGTTTTAGAACTTGAAATTATTTAACGGACATTATTAGTGGGGGTATTATGAACAACACTTAAGAATTGTTCCTTGCGAAGACATCCGGCTATTACACACAAATCCTTTTTTTTGGAAGTGTTCTGATCTGTAATAGATATTAAAACAAATACGTAAATATTTTAATTAGATTTTTACTATGGAATTTCTTGTAATACTTTACCTTTTACACTTTGGCATTTATTAATTATTGTTTGTATTTCTGTATATTGTTTGGGATTTGCATTTAATATTCCATTTATGTTTATTATTGCATTCGCATTCACCTTAGGATAAGTAAAATGATACAGTTTATTAATATGAGATCGATTTCATCTAATTAATGATATTAGAGAGAAGAGAATTAAAATAAAAGCAAATGAGCTGTGACGTACAATAGTTTAAAATGATATTCAGATTAAGCACAAATCTTTATGTATAAATTCATATAATACCTACTGTATTTCTGTTATAAATTGATACTACAGAGCAATTAAGCCCTTTGAATTTTATGTTTTACCGATATAGCGGCATAATTGTCATAACTCTATTTTCTTCCGACTAATATTTGTTCCAATAATTTTCTAACATGATTAAAGGCATTTGCGTATTAAAAATAAAAAAATTTTCTATAGATTGATATTGTGTATAAGTTATAAGTAAATTTATTTTTAATTAAATTATGGATTTATATAAATATATTTATTTAGTGAAATAGTTATTTGATTGTAATAATATTTTATTCATTTTAACGTAAAAAAAAAGTTTTTTCGAAACATCGAGAAACTTTAACTTATATTCTAAAATTTCTATAATACTACCCTGACAGAACACAAATGATAATAATTAATATTTCTCAAGAAGTGGCATAGTTTTTGTAAAGATAACAATAATGGTAATAAAGAAAATAAGGAATCCGATATTATCACAAGCCCTCTACAATTTCTACTTATAGGTTTATCTCGTTATACTTTTCTTAATTTGAACTAGTAATAAACAATGATTTAGCACTATAATTTTAAGAATATATAATAAATTTATTAAATTGAGAATGACTACAGGAAGTCAAAGAAATACGAAATTTAAATATTCATTCGTCAGTTTTTTAATTTAAACTATTCATTTTTCTTTTTTAAATAAATATAAGTCGGAATAAATATACATAGAGTGATTTCATGCATACATATGTAGATTGGAACAAATAGACAAATCAAATTTTATATTCGATGATAAAAGTGTAAATGCTTATGAATATTATTCACAAACAACTTGTTCTTTTATCAGCTTTAACGTAAATAAATATTCGAACTTACCATATTTATCCTTTGTAAGTAGCAAGCCAACGCACATACTCGTTGGTCATCAGTCAAATTATTTGGAATCCGCATCTCTTAAAAACAATAAAATCAATTAGTATTTAATATTTAATCAAGTTGATATCATCTGATTCTTTATAAATTTCAATATACTTGTGATGGGGACATTGAGATCAGCATAACATTTTAAGGGATCGAAAAATGATCTTGCAGCACTGCTTGGGTTGGACGGAGGTGCCTTATAATACAAAATTATAATAATATTATAAATTTAGTTAAAAAAGTAATTTTAAATTTTACAAAATTTGCTTACCCTTAAAACTTCATAAGCAACGCAAAGTAAAAGAATTGCTGCTACTACTTTCATGATGAAATTTAAAATTCAATACGGATGGTAATACTTTTGGTTCGAAGTTCTAATTTCAACTCAATAGTATACGATCCATTTCCTTGTATATATTATAGTCTTATCAGCAGATTTATTATTGTTAGCACACTAGTTAAAATTCAATAATAGAATGTACTTCAATTGAAATAAAAACGTGCTGTCTGATATAATATAAATATTTCAATAGAATTTTTTTAATTTTATTCATTGTCAAAAGTTTTAATTTTTTAATGTATATGAGCAAATCTTCCAAACCGTCACACTTTTTCTGTCACAAACAAGGCAAAAATTTTTTTTTGGAGCACACCTGTCGCATAATTTTTTTCTCA
>JAPYZP010003406.1:0-21456 GCA_030522985.1 Torymus sinensis | reverse complement strand
GCGTATACTATTTTTCGCCATACCCAGGCCGAAAACACCACATTCCCGTTTTTGAGCCGGGCGGGAATGTGGCACTTTCGGCCAGGGTATGGCGAAAAGTACTTTTCCTCCCGCTGCTGCGGAAAACCTCGCTAAACGCTCGAAATACTCAAGTTTTTATTCACTTTTCTATACAGGAAAAGGTTCTTTTTCGTGCACACGTTCAAAAATAGTATATTACGCACGTAGGGAGTAAAAGTAAAGAATGTCCCAGATCGTATGTAAATTGGCACCCGAGTCGAAGGCGAAGGTGACAAACATGCGATCGGAGGCATTCTTTATTTTCTCCCATGGCGCGTATACTATTTTGTTGGCTAGCGAGGCCGAAAATACAACCTTTGCGATCGAGCGTCGGAAGCAAAAGTAGTAAAAAAGTTTTCCCGACACGAGAAACATGTTTTCTTACGTATTTTGAGGTGCTGAAGTCAAATGGAGTGTTTCCCGGGCCAATTTTCTTTAAATACCGTTTTATTGTCAGGATTTTCTGGGAATAGAACGGTAGTTAAACAAAATCGGCTTGGGAAATCCTCCATTTTCTTTTAATGTTTCTTTTTTCTGGTCTCTGACAATATAACAGTATTAACCAAAAATTGACCTTATAAACGCCCTATTTTGACATAAGATTTTGATTCAGCATCTTAAAATGCATAACAAAAATTTTTCTGACGCCGAGTTCAGACTTGTTTTTTTTTGTGTTTGTGTTATTTATGGTTTTATGCGGAAAATTTAATATTTCAAAATTCATAGAAGAGTTGTGATAGTAAGTTGAGCAGTTTTAGTTTTAAAAGTTTAGATACTTTGATTAAAATATGAGAGTTTCTTATATAACTTTGAGGGAAAGGGGGGGGGGAGGACTTAATCTAATAGAACATTTTTCTAGTTACTAAGTTTTATGGCATGTAAGTCATTTAGAAAGTTTAACAATGCACGGCTCTTGTAACTATTGTAATGACGTTAGAGGAAACTAAAATACCCATTATAACTTTCCAGAATATAGAACATGAGAAGTAATATATTTAAATGTAATTAAATCATGTGAACAAGTAATCTTATTGACATGAAAATGGATCCTGCATCCAAAATATAAAATTTGTAGATAAATAGAAAATGCACTTCTAATAAAAATACAAAAATTTAATAAATTATACAAAAAAGTGTATTTCTTAGATGTATATACCATTTACATTATTAAATTAATTCATTTGAAAGAAATATTTATGTTCTGAAGAAAAAAGTTTAATGAGATACTGCTCACTTGTTTTAAATAGCTAACGACAATATTTGGTTTTATGAGATTTACATCACAATTTGAACATGCTTAAAACTAGTGTACCAGAGATTTTGAGAAATCAAGATATCAAATAAGAAATGGTTCATTCTGAGAATTTTACAAATCGCAAAGAGTAGTAAGTCTTAGTAGATATGAGCCGTCATTGTGAGTACTTTTAAGACGACAATGTAAGGTTTATTGTGAACAATACCTATACACCTATAATAAGTTGAAATTCACATTTACAAAAGACGAGTGATTTAATAATATTATAACAATATTTTTGCATTCAAAGAGAAATCACACACGTTTTATTATTTTAATATATACTGAAAAATATTTGTTACAATATATAATTATTTCGAAAATATAGAGATAGAAAAAATACAATATATTAAAAAAGGTCTTTTGCCTTTTACAATTTCTGTCGTGTAGTCATAGTTTATTACTTTAATTTATTACTTAATTTTTCAAGATAAATTTGACTACAACAATGTTGATGTATCACGAATAAAGTTTACGTTATTATGAAGTGATTCAATTGAAAATATTTTGTTCAACTCGGGGTGCAAAATTCAACTTCTCATGCCTGTTTCTAGTGTGTGTAGTGCTCAATTCGTGCGTATTAGCCGTACAGACACTATAAAAAGGCATAAAAGTAGAATCACGCATACTGAGTTAATAAAAAATAGTATACAATACGCGTGCGCGTAGGCGATTCATACACTCGTGTCGTAATGTACTACTTTAACACTCTATTTAACTGCAAAGTTGTTGTACTTGAATACACTTGTGTATCTATGTATGTTAATAGTACAAGAACTCAAATTAGCTTATAATCGTCTCTTGTTCCATGTTCACAGCACCGGCATTTTCGGCAAATCCATTCGCACCGGTGACGCCACCACCGCGTCCGTCGATCAATCAGATCCGGCAGGATCCTTGGAGCTCTGCGGGCGCCCCAGCTAACTCGACGCTGACGCCCACAGCTGCAGCAAACCCGTTCCTCTCGTAGCTGAGCTACATCAGCAACAGCAGCAACAGCGCCCCGCAAGCCGCCGCCTCGCGTCCAGAAGCAGTATAACGTATATAACATTGCGCATTCAACAAGTGCGAGAAGGATGAAGGAGATAACAATTTTTTTCTAAAACGAAGCCCTGTGCGGTATAAACTGATGATTAAAAGACTTTACACGTTAATACATCGACTGCAAGGCCCCGAAGAGGATGAGTTGAGTTTCGCGGATTCCAGGTCTCAAATTTAAAGTTTGATCAACATGCGCGAGAACAGACAGGAATGAGGTTGAAAAAGAGCTGACAAGAACATGTGTAGGAAATCGAAAATCAATTCGTATTTTACCTTCTAACGCTTCACGACCCCTATGATAAAAAGATAGATTTTATACTTACTCCTTTTTCATATAAGTATAGCATATTTTTCGAGTACCCGAGACGACCGCGAATATTGAAAAGATGGTACTTTCTTTTTGTAGTGCGATAATTATATGTAACATTCAATATTGAACAAAAATGAATTAATAGAAACTGATAACAATGCGGATAACTAAAAGAGAATGCATTTTACTTTTTAAATTGAACGACGGAAACGAGGGCACGCGACAATGCGCTTTCGATTTCTATTATATCGAACAGGGTTCTGTTTTTTAAAGAAATATATAAAAAGACTCGTCCAATGAAACGAGCTTTGGAAGTTCTGTCAGCGATTTCAAATGCTGTTAGCTTCCAAAAATCGCAAAAAATAAACTCTTTTTTATTAGATATAACATATGTATGCAAGGTTTTTTAGTTAATGACACGGAAAATAGCCTAAGTATTTGATATCGTCGAAAATAAGTGAAAAAAATCCTATGTTTTTCATTTTACTTTTTGCGGAGCGAGAAACGCGGTTTTTTCTTTCTCTTGAATGCAATAATCTAACGTGGTTTGAAGTGTCGGTGGAGGATAATCTTTAAGTGCAGTGGTCGAGGTATTAAAAACAATTTTACGGATCTACCTATATTTTGTATAAGAATTGTAATGAAAATTGTTTTCTTTCTATTTTTTATTAAGAAAATGAAAAACGCATATACACGTTGTATAAGCACCGAAAAATGAATTTGTAAAACCCGTGATCTATTTGTTCTGATTGATTTTACATGTCATAATGTTATAGAGAAAGTTGTAAATAAGAATTATCAAGCGACTTTTTTAACATCTGTCGCCTTTATACATTATAATATTATCTAATTATTATTATTATTAAAAATATTATCGCTATTATGTTGATATACCGAAAAAATAAAATGGCTATCATGAAAAGCCTTTAAGGATATTTTACTGTGCAAAATCGCAATTTTTAATGCAAGAATTATGTTTTATGATGGAATAGCTAGCACTCACGCTCTGCATGCATCCTTTGAGTGCAAATTAACATAGTTGTTCTATGTGTCGAGTTTAAAAATTATGAGAAATTTTTCGTAGGAATGCCATAAATTGATAATAGTAAAGGATGGGTGATTTTTTTTAATTCGAATCAAATGTTGAGCGTCGAACACTAAAAGATTATACTTTTATTTTTTCCTATTCGAATTTAATTAATTTTAAAGGCATTTCTTTCTGTGAATAGAAAGTTGTGGATTGGTAATTGGTTTTGTACTTCGAATGAATAATTAAATTTTAAATTTGATAAAATAATGAACATAAATATTGATTTTTATCTTGGTAAAAAATCGTTTCATTCGAATTACCCCATCTCCTATTAATTGCTGTAATTTTGCTCTAGCTACATGGAGCAAAAAAATGTTTACTTCATTGTGAGATATTGTGTGAAGAATCTGCACTTATTGAGTCAATAATATTGACACTCTTTTGGAGCTTGATATTTTTACACATTATGTAAAATTTTTTGGAAATAGATATTTATTATCCTGATGAACATTAAAGTGTTAACATAAACTAAAAACAGTGTAGTATCGAAAAACTAAAACTGAAAATTTTTGTTCATACAGAATACTTCATTATGAGACCGTGTAGAATAATGTGCTATGAGTAGCATAATATTGAAAATGAGATTTTTTGTTTTCCATAATCTTTTTTATAAGTTTTGTTAATGAATTGATTATTTCAACTAACTTCCAAAGTTTATTGATAAAAACGAGTTAATCCTTGTATGCGCAATTATCATTATTTTTTTATGAATTAAAATTATACAATTTACTGGAGTAATAGTACATTATGTACCTTGGGCCCAACATAGGGGATTCTAGCACACTAATGCGAGTATGTCGCCCAAGCCAAGCGAGGGTGCCAAATTCGCTAGAGTAATAGGAATCCCCGGAGTGCCCGTAGTCCATATACTATTTTTTATAACTCTGGGTGTGAAATTCACTCTTGTGCTTGTCTAGAGGGCGTGAAACAGTATATGGCTCTAGAACGCGAAATGTAATGTTTCTAACCCGCAAGACAGGCACACGATAGAGCGAATATCACGCCTGGGGCCTGATTTTTAACCGATAGATAAATCGAAACAACAAAGATAGAAGATACAAAATCAGTGTGTAAGATAGATACGTTTTATTGGTTAAGAATCACCCCCAGGAGAGTAAAAGAAAATTAATATGATCATTGCATTAACAAATAATAGAAAAATATTGAAAATATAAAATCTTATTTTATAATCAAATTTTGCCTTTATGTGGAAATTTTGTAACTTGTACAAACTAAAATTCTCAAATTCCTACATATATTTAAATCATATAAATATTTATAAGTTTCCTTAAGATTTGAATGATTTACTGTATGTGGCTTTCCTTTTTCTAAATCTCATGTATATAAGACTTATAAGAACAACTTAATTTATTTTTGATTAACAATATTTCAATCGATGCTTCGATGAATTGAGATTTTCGTTTACAAGCTATAAAATATTCACTAGCTCCATCATTATAAACAAAAAATTACTCAAAAGATAATTTCGAGACTTGGGAAAATAATTTAAATAAGATAAATTATTATATTTTAGTTGATCATACATTGTATGTATTCCTAATATAATTATTACTATTATTACAGATCATTATTATTATTATGATTATTACTATGTAATATTATGTTATTAATATGATGTAAAAAAAACTTTAAGTTTATTCTTCCTGTAAGTATTTAATTATTTTTCTTTTATCCTTATTTGAAATTATATTTTAAAAATTAAATTACGTAAGTTATCTCTTTTACAATACTAATTGCTGATAAAAAATGCAAATAAAATAAAAAATGGATATATTTAGTTAACTAACTGGCTATAATTTCTCTTGATATAAACCTGCTCATTTTATTCTAATTTAAAAAAAAATTTGTTGATATTGTTTATTATTATAAACATAAATAAAATAAATTTATAATCACTTTCATATGGGTTTATACAAAAAATATTGTTTTTAAAATAATATTTCATTCATTTTAGAATTTTTTTATTCAAATAAATTAAAAATCATTACATAATTGTTGACATAAAAGTTTTGTTATTATTAAAAGTAGCAATCAATCAAAATATTTTTTAAACATTTTTGCTTTTCTAATAGGGGATTTCAACAGAATGTAATAAGTAAAGTTAATTAATTTAAAAATTATTACTTATGTCGACTGTAGTTAAAGTTAATTAATACAATTATTAATATCATAAAGAATAAGTAATCTTAAATTAAATCCTTAAAAACGAATTGATATATGTACTAATTACTGTCTATTTTTTATACAAAATAATTATTCTAGATATATTCTAAGTCTATCAAAATTATTGTCATAATTGTATGACACAATTCATGGATAAATCTTATAAAATATATATATTCGCTTTCAACTCAGAAATTTATCTAATAAATTTTACAATTTCAGTTAACAATAATAAACTTTACTCAATGAGTACATGAATATCTTTATTATAATTTTCTAATGATTTTGCAAACTAAAATGCAATGCTTTATTAAATAAAATATAAACTTATGAAAATAGTTTAACACTTTCAATGTTTATAACAATCCATACCTATATGGGTTGGAAATTATTAAAATTTTATTTTTGACATTGTAAAAATTCTAAATAATAAAAATATTTTTACTCTTAATAAACGTAATTCTTAAAATCTTAAAAAAGTAAACCAGCATCATAATTCAGTATATTATTAAAATTGTTATTAAATTATTTTAAAATTCCTCAAAATCTTATAAATTAGTTGCACTGAAAGTGTTAAGACATCAACATAAGTAATAAAAATATAGTCTTATAATATTGCTATAAAACCTCTTATAAATAGTACAAAGACTCATAAAGTATAAATAAGTGTAAAATTCTAAAGTGATGTTAGTATCAAATATACATGTATAATACGAAGATAAATGCATTTATGATTTTTATATAAAAAAATGAGTATTATTACATGGCATAGAAAATTTATATTTGGACTTGAGTTCTAATTAATTTTTAATGAAGTAAATAAAAGTTAATTTAAACAGTCAAAGTCATCTATAAAAGATAAAATTAGTCAAAGTAAAGTAGATATATCAATAATATCATAGACTAGATTACATGGTACTTATATGTACAAATTTATTCTAATAGTAAAAAATTTTTATGAATTTAATGTGAGATTATAATTTTGCATTATATACTGGGTTAAATTACTTTTATACCACTCTAACCTAAAAATCGTAACTTCGACATGATTTTTAAGCTCTCATGGTATTAAATACTATATGACACTGATGTGTAAGGTGATTTTGACCGCATTCCATTTTGCTCACTCGCCTTCCACACCAGTGTCATAATGTACTATTTGGTCAGAGTACAATGACTGATTCTCCAGCTATGAAAACTTATCACTAATATAGTTTTAGGAGTTTTATAACGAAGGATCTGTTGTTAAATTAATTGGTGCACTCGGAAGAAAATATGAACGTACTTGTGTATGTAACTTTGCTACTTCATTGTCCTCTTTTTCCAAAGATCTAATCAATTGTGCAAATTGTACAGCGCCTAAAAATAAAATTTTTTTGTCAATAACTTACTTGATACTCTTATTGCTCAATTATTGTATAATATTTTAATGGCAGTAAACATTAAAAACCTTCTCGTCCATCAGGGAAACCATATTTTTTTATAACTTCCATTTGTATTTGCATGACAGTAGGAAACACAAACTGCATTGTTTTTAGCATTTCGTTTCCTGAATTTTCTTTAGCAGTGGAAAGTTTTTGAACATTTTCTGGTGATTCCAAGGCTGTCAGGACATCTGCCAATGCAGCTATAGTAATAATTATCGAAAAAGGTAAAAAGTAATTATTAAGAAATAAATAAGAATAGCCCCTTTTGTCCCCTCTTTGCAGTGTAAAATTAGTTAAAAAAAATATATTTTTTAAAAATTTTATTCACTTTTCATAAAACTTGATTTTCTAGATTCGGCCAACAAGTAGGAGAATGGAGAAAAAAAATAGCCGAGTCATATTTACAAAATATCGTATTTATATTTCGTGAAATATAGAAAGTACTTGCCTTTTGCCGCTTCTGCTGTAAAGTTCATCGTCAACAATGAGTGTTTTACTTTTTTCGCCAATGATTCACGATCTAATGTATTTCTTTCATAAATCATACAGAATTTTATTTATTTGCTTTTTAATCAATGGAATTGTTTGATCAGGTATTTTTTCAATAACAATGGAAATATTGTTGTGAATGCATATATTAGTTAGTAAACAAAAACGCGTATTTGTATAAACTAACCTATAACTTTTTATATTCAACACGCATGTATATCACAATTCATACAGGCCACAGCCATAGCACAGATTCACAGGGACGACATATATATCAGATGGCGGAAAGGCAGTCATCATACGTCTAAAGTGTGGTAAGTTCAAAATAAGGATTATTTTAATTTTAAAGTTTTAATGTTTTTAAATTAACGTACATTAAAAGAATATGATGAAATGCATGCAGCAAACGATTAATTTAACCCTTTTCACTATTATAGGTAGAAGTTTTCTTGATAGTTAATACAAGTTGAGTTTTTGAAAAAAAAATTTCTTTTACAAAAGTTTTTCTTAGCTAAACTACATAAGTATAATATTGTTGATGGAAATCTTAAGGAGGTTCAAGGGTAAATATACAGATAACGCTAATAATTTGATGAAACTTTGGACAAGCTAGATTAGTGTATAACATTTTAGAGATCTATAATGTAAAACTGATTCTGAAACTTATGGGAAATCATACTTGTTCACTCTTTGACTCATAATATTTCTTAATAGAAGAATTTAAACACTTCAAAATATATATTCTGAGTCTGTGAGACTGATAAATAAAATAGTGAATATAAAAAAGGTACAATTAACCTAAAAAAATGAGTCAAATTGACTAATGTAGCTGGTAGAGAACCTCCCCTTCTTCTATCTGTATGGAAATTCCATGGGTCAATAAACATTTTTATTTGCTGTAACACTAAAAATATTAATTCATAAATGTATTGCCTGATAGTGCACCTAATGTAGTTCTAAAAACATATGCAAGAATTTTCATTTTTTAATATCTACTAAAGGAATTTTTCACACTAGTAATATTTATGTAAAATATATTTTCAATATCTACATGAAGAAAATACAAGTCTTCAAAAAGTATTAGTAAAAATTTAATCCTAATATAAATTAAAGTCTAGAATAGGCCTTAAAATTATTTTTATTTTATTGTCAAATCTTCAAATCATCTTGATTCTGAGAAATTAGTATCAAGTTTTATTAATTGTCATAGAAAATGAATGTAGGAAAATTACTATTAGTTTCAAAGAAATTGGTCAATTTTTAATAAAATGATTTATAACAAATGGTACTTAAACTTTTGTTAAATTTATAACAAAGACTATTTTACAGTAATTAGCTTAATATTACATTATACAATATATTTAATATTCACTTAAATTTTTTTTGTATTTTCATCTTCCGTTTTTATCGTATCCTCTTCATCTTTTAATAATTTCTCCATACTTAATCTAATTGGTTTATACTTCTTTAAATCTTCAGCATTCAGCTCAGATAGTTCTTGTGTAGGTTCAACCTGTTCTTTTAAGATGACTTGTTTTATGCCTCTTCTTCGTCCATGACTAGATTGTGAAGCTTCAGAAGCTCTTGCTTCTTTTTCAGACTGATATTGTGTCATAAATTCTTCAACAGCTTTTTCATAAACTTTGTCTTCTGAATCACCTTCCTGTAAAAAAGTTAAATTTTATATAAGTTTTTATGAATCTTTAGTTTTGTTTTGGTACATACTTTTTCTAATTTTCTGTAGATTTGAATAAATTGTTCAGTTCTTGATACAGAATTATTGTTTGCTAAATCAATCAAAGATAAATGTTTGTGGTCTTTATGGAATTTCCTAAAAATAACGAAGTTGAAAAACGTAAATTATTTATAAATAATATGCAAATTAGTAACTGTATTTATGAACTAGCTTACGCTCTAATTTTATCTTCACCATAGAATATTGGTCTTATAGGTATGTTTGAAACGGGCCTGTCATAACGTGGTTCATACTTTGGGGGAAATTTTTCATATAATTTAATCCAGATAGGTTGATTTTCATCTTTCATAGCTCCAGTTTTAATTAACGAAATAACCCTAATTATAAAATATAATTTTATTTAATTGTAAAATAACAATTCGATGGAATTAATTCAATTACTTTTTAAAAATAATTAGTGAATTGAAGTAAATAAATAAATAAAAAGTAATTCATTTTTACCTTGTGTAAATAGTTCCGACTTTTTCTAATCTACTTTGAGCCATTTTTTATTTAATTTGAGCTTTAATTTTGCTTGTTGTTGAATACTTTTTTGTTCTGAAAATTAATTTAAAAAAAATTAATAAAAAGACAGTATTGAAGAATATCAAATAATCAAATAATATATATCTATAATTAATTATCCTTACCACCCAATGTTATATTTTTAAACACAAAGCATCAAAATCTTATAAAATCATACATACTAAAACGAAATTCTGTGACCCATGTTTATAATCGGATATAGAGGTTATGTTCATGTCTGAAAGAGAGCGGATAGATAGCTATAGTTCATTTCTTAAAGTAATATTTAGTGAATTGGCGCCATGATGTCGCGCCAAATATCTACACATTAAATCTAGAACCACGTCCATTAAATAATTATAGTTCGGTAGTAGTAGTAGTAGTATAGTAGTAGCATTAAATCCTATTTTGCCAATTATAAAAACATTATAACTTTTTCAGGAATAATTGGGATGCTCAGCTGTGTTGTACTATTATAAATATTGAAATAACATTCTTAATTGTCCATTTTTTCTACTTCTTCTTCTATTGATCTGTTATAAAAAACCGCTGCCAATTCTTTGGCAATTAGCTTCCTCAAAATAATTTTTCGATTCCTTTTAATCAATTGAAATCTAAAAATAAATTTTTCACAAAAAAAAATACTAAAAATTTTTAATAATAAAACTTTTTTTCTTTTTTTTTCAAACAAAGATATTAATATCTATCGTTAAATTTCATATCTAACTTAAAACTGATGCGTCTTATATCTTGTCGATAAATCAACAATTCTCTGAAAAAACGCAATTCAAAAATAAAAAAAAAATTGTTTAACCTCAAATATCTTCAGTAGAAATGAACCGATTTTTTTGGGCAACGAACTCGGTTCGAAGATATAAAAAATCTATCTCTGGGCCAAATTTCAAGACGATTGGATAATTTTTGCTCCCGTTATCGTGCGACAACGAAAACGAAAATTTTTGTCTAAAATAATTTTTTTCTCTGTAACAAATGAAGATAATCAGGTTCAAATTTCAAGTCAATAAATTAAAAATTTATTTAGAAAAAAAAATAAAGAAGTTTAAACCATATTTTCTTTAATAACAAATGACAAACTAAAGATAATTAAACTTTTAAAAAAAGAAATTGTAGGTAATTTGACGACCTTTAAATAAAAATTGATTATATTAAGTAATATCTACCGTACATATTTAAAAATCAAAAAAACGAAAAAGTCAAATTAGTTTTTTGGTTATAAAATAAAAGAAAAACGAAAAAATGAAAAAATAGATTAAGCTATCTCTATACTCCTTGGAAACGAATAGAATAAGCTTTACCCGATACACACACACACACACACACACACACACACACACACACACACACACACACACACACACACACACACACACACACACACACACACACACACGCGCGCGCGAAAATTTTGTTGCTCAAAAACGATGGATTTTTGTGCCAAAAGTCTTAAAACAGGTTTGTAAACATTTTTTGTTTGAAAAATCTTTTTCACCATTACAAAGCTTCCGCTTTGAGGAAGCCAAAGGAACATGATTATAATAATCTATTAATGAAGTCTTTGGCATTATTAAATTTTTAGCTACTGATTATTTCAATAGTGTCAAACAACAATTTAAATTTAAGTTATTTATTTTTGACACTCCGTGCGTAAAGTACTACTTTTTCGCGCCCTTAGATTTTCAAGCATGCTTTAAAATAGCACTTTACGAGCGTTGTGTCAAAAAATAATGTTTGATACTCATGAGAAAAATGATTCTGACAAGAGTGTGATTGTCGTGACAAACTCACACTCGTGCCAGAATCATTTTTTCGTCATAGTACGCGTGAAGTACATACTTTACGCCCTGCTCTGCAGATGTAAAGCACTCTCTATACATTTCTGTAGATTTTCGTAAATTTCCGTACGTCTATAGGTACTGTTACGTGTCAGGACATTCCACACGTCGATTTTAGTCTATGTTCAAATCAGCATTCGAAGATTCTGGAAACATAAGCTTCCGAGGCAGCTAAAGGTAACACCCCGCAGATAACTTCATTTTCCTTGACTTTTTAGTTGCGAACGGCTGTTGAGATTTTGAAAATTTTCATATACTATTTGTTTTGTTACGTGTGGAAGCATTCCACACACGAGTTCGGCCGTATAAATCAAGCTACGAATCAGCATTTGAAGCATCGAGAACATTCGGCACTGCATCGCGACTATGGCGCGAGAAAACCGGAGTCGGTCGAAGCAAACGAAAACAGCGAAATCGACGCCGATGAGATAACGAAGTTCCACGTGCAGCCGATCCCCACCTATGGCTAATTAGGAAGGTGGGAGACACTGAATAGAGAATATAAAAAGCGACGTAGCCGTTCCGGGGAACCTATATATGAGAGCGGAAGAGACGAGACGACGGAGTATTCGGCCGCAGACAGCCATCACGACGACTCATCCGCGACGCGCACATCCATTTCAATTCATACGCGCTAGGACACCTCTCACTCGCGCAATTTGAGTGATAAATCACTTAGTTATCTTTAACTCGCTGTTATTCCGACTTATTATTTCACGGTAAATCAAACTCTCCGGGTGCGTAACCCAGGGAGGCCGAAAACCCCAAAGAAGACCCTTAACACGTATAACTGTTTCAAACGTGGAATAAAATCGATATTTCAAATTTTATAAACCCAATAAAAGATTTATTTGTCCACTAACTTAGAATTATACTTTTCAATATTTTAATCAATATAAAATTATGATAAAATAAATCTTATGTCTATAAAAATTGGAAATATCGACTTTATTACATAATGTTTCAAATAAATAGTTTACATGAAAATTTTTCAAATCTCTACAGCGATTCTCAACTCAAAAAATCAATGAAAAAAAAGTAACCCGCGTCACCTTTTTGAGCTCGCAGCTGAGTTGTCATCTTTCTAGTGCGCAGCCGAGTTGTCACCTTTTTCCTCCCAGCCGATGAATGCACTATTTTCTTATATTATGTAATCTCTATACTTCTATACTTACTTATTTTAAATGTAACATATACTGTAACTGGTTTTCTCATCATATATCTTAAATTGAAACTTCCAATCAACGTTCACACCATAGCAGAAAAAACGCACACATTATATGAAGTTTCCATTACCTTTGCCCAATCTCTCTCTACCTAAGTACCCATTCCACATAATCTTTCTCAGGTAAAGTTTCCATGTCCATCAATCGGCCTTATCCACGCCCGAAACGTGCTAAGCGACTTTAGTGGCGTTCAGGATTCGTTTTATATCCTAGCGCGGAGCTCGCGGTGCATTCAGGCGCTGCGGCCGTTTGCACGCGATATCTAGGAATTCGTCAGTGCGTGCGAGAGCTGCAAGATTTCAATTACAACATCTCATGGCTTGAATAGCAAGTGTACTTATAATATTGACTTTCATTCAAGATACTGCCAGTATCGACTAGCTACTTTTCACGCATTTCAACGATATAAATTGCTAATTAAAAATCATTTTCACGTCTTTAAAGATCGTATGCAAATAAATAAGGAAGTTCAATGTTTGTTCCAATATTGGATAAAGTTAATGGCTAACTAATTTCAATTCGATTATGTACGTTTTTATAGAAATAATGCAATTACTTTTTGTAAGCTATAATATCTGTTTTATTAAACAATGAATTTCATCAAAATTGTAGATACTACATACCCGTTATGAAATTAAATTTATTATTTAAATTAATAACGAATCGTTATCGTAGGAATGCACGAAATTGATTACTATTAAAATTTATATAGAATAAATGAAATGGAATATCTCGGTAAAAGTGGACGTTTAAATGTCGATGTTATTTGTACGAAATGTGAGCCAATTTCAAGCAAAACAACGTAAAATAACATTCTCGCCTTCGCGAAAATAAACAAAACTATATATATGGCGGCATATAGAGGTAGCAACAAGCAAACCTCCCGCTTCTCCCATCCAGCGCCGCATGAATAATAAAAATGCAATTCGACCGGTGCACTCTAGTTTTTGTCGATTGATTACATTTTCCGCCTGTTGACTTTTGACCGGGCGCTCGCTTGCGCGCAGCAAATTATCGAGTGTCAATTAAATTCCCCCGGCGTCCTGGCGCTCCTGTGTTTTCTCTCGATGTGCACACGCGCGCATTGGCCCGAGGCCAAGTAAAACAGCCAATCTAGTTTCGGCGCTTTTGCGGCGCGCGCGCGGCCAGATCCACAGGTGCATGCACATAGGTCGCCACGCTATACTACTTGCACAATGCAGCCCGTATTGCGGGCACGCGGGAGAGCGCAAGCAAACGACCCTCGTTGAAAGATGCACCGAGTTGCATTGTGCGCTCTGTGTGCACTTGGTCGCAGTTTCCAGCTGATAGACGTTTCGTGAATGTGAATCGCGATTCGTCAAGAGTGAAAATCAGACTGGACTTTGTAAATTTTTTATAATAAAGATATGTTTTTTTCCAGTCAAAAAGTAATGTTTACATATTTTTATATCTACTTGATTTATTTTCATTCACTTTTTACCGTCTGTCTTATAATATGGAGGAGAAGAAATATTTTAGTCACTGAAATAGAGCATTATTAAAAAAATATTGGCACGTTGAAAATATTGATAAATGATTCAGTAACGTTTTGATTTCACACAAATATATAAGACTCAATATTAAACCTGCAAATACTAATAGAAACTTTTTTAGAACGTGTATAAACTTTTCTGCGTTTATAAGACATTCGCGATTAATGATTTTTCATATATATCTCTGAAATATGTAACTTACAATGAAGTGACATTATATTTTTACACTATTATTAAAATATAACTTTTCATATAATCGGATTATTACGGAAACTCGAACCAATTACAGATTTCCGTACATTATGAGACAATTTTTAAAATTAGCGCTAATATATATGATTTGTAAAATGTTTGTTTTACTAAACACATAAGTACGTTGTCCAAACGCAAAAAAAAAGTTCTTATAAACAGACCGCGCGATCCCATCATACCCGACAAGCGCGAGCAAACATACGCGTTACCTTGGCATATCACGCATCAACGACAAACCCGATAGACAAGCGAGCTGTGCGTCGCATAATATACACCCCGAAAGCGCGCGCTTACACGCAGCAGCCTTTTATCCCATAGCAGTAATAATGCCTGCGCGCGCTCTTTCCTCGCCTTCTCGCATATCCTACCTACCCCCCCGTCTCTGTAATATAACAAACGCGACGTGTCGTGAGCGAGCGCGCAATAAAGCAGCTCTATAAAATCATTAACGTTTGGCGGGAATGCCTATCAGCTCTTGCTCTTTCTCTCACTCGCGCTGCACTCTCTCCGCAGGGCCGTGTTCTCGCGCGCTATGCGCACGGAGAGAGAGAGAAAAAAAAGAACGCCGAAACGACTCTATAAATACGGCGGATAATTTACGAGGGGCCTATCTCGCGCGCATTAGCCACGCGCCCCGCACACGCGAGATTTTCCTTTGTGTTCTCCTGCTGCTGCTGCTGCTGCTGCTGCGGTCTCGCACCTATATAGACTTTATATACGCGTGCGTGTTGCGTATAGCCCCGTGCGCGCCGCGCGCACGCACAATAGAGGCCGAGCTATTCGGTTCGTCATGCGAGCTTCGGGTGGTCCGGTATATATACGCGCGTGGAGATGTATAATATACCTACTTTCAGGCCGGTTAGCGCACCGCGAGAAGTTAGGAAAAGAGATTTCTCGGGAAAGCGAGGTGTGAGAGAGTGAGACGCGCGCGGCTTGGAAGAAAGGGCTTTTTAATTTCGGTGGGCGGGCGCCGCGCGCGTGCTGCTTTTTACTTTTCGTCACTGAGCAGGTGTCTTTCGGGAGTGTGAGAGTATTTTTTCATTTTTCGACTTGGCGCTCGCTGGCTCGGTTTTTCAAGATTTTGCGTTTTATTTTTTGAGCGAGGATATGGGGTTGTGAGAGGTTTTGGGGTTGAATAATATATAGGCAGAGATAATGATGGGATTTATATGTTGTGCAATTTTTTTTTGTCATCGCGTTCAAGTTTAGCTGCAGTTGATTCCTCGAAAATACCAAAAAAGTTCTTTTCTGGAAAATAGCTATTTCGACGTAAAAAAAACGCTGCCAATTCATTGGCACGTATATAGCTTTCTCTAAATTAATTTGTCGTTTCTATATGTATATTATATATTTTTTTAAATGATTTAATGAGTAGGTAGCTTTATTATAAATAATTGTGTATACAATATCAAAATTGAAATTATATTTCTAATTTTGTACGTTATAATGTAAAAATTAATTTTTCCTTGAGCAAGTCCCCATGAAATTACAAAAGGAACAAAATGAGACCTTCAAAATTAAAATCGGTTGAGAAACAAAAAAAGATTCCAGTGATTTCTCAATAATTATTTGTAGTGAAAATATCTAGTTTCTAGACTATCGACATTTGGTGAAAAAAGTTATTTTAGTCATGTTAAATACACTTTATTTATAATACATTGACTATCTCTATCGTTTTCAATAAATAAATTACATTACAACTGATTTTTTTTTAATTTTACAATATTATTTATTCGCGAAAATTTCCATAAGAAAAATTGATGTACGGATAAAACTGTGTCACAAGACCGTTTTCCTGTGGGTATGTGGAGGAAAACTAAGGAACAGTAGTCAATGTGTAATATGACTAGAGCACTCGCAAGTTTTTTTTTGCTCAGCGCTGCGGTAGTGCAAACTCTGAATATTTTCATTTTCAAGATAAGTAGCTTGGAATCCATTACAACACCGAAGTTTGTGATAAAGGGTACGTGGACTCTGTTCGCCATCCCGGTTCCAGGAAGTTGTAAATCGTTCTAGTTGTTAACTATTGGGCTTTAAATTTGCGCCCAATTGCGACCGGCGCTCTGCCCAAACATTAATAGCGCCTAATATAATAGGGCGCTACTTAATTGTGCACGAAAACATGAAGCGACGCTTCGTATTGAAGAAGACCAAGCGCTCGCTCTCTTTCACTTGGGACCTGCTTTGAATCAACATCTCCAAACCATCGCTCTGGAAGTGCCAACGCCCCAAGTCAAATTCAAGTACGCAGCAAACTTTGTAACTTTCCTCACGAAGATATTGTAACGTACTGGGACCAGCATTGGTGAAAACCTGGAGGCTCCGGATGAGATATCTTTCATCATTATCTGCACTCTTCGGGTGGAAAGGAATATTAGAGGTCTCAGGTGGGAGAGCCAACGCGCCGTTTGTCCGTCTATCTCAGCTAAGTTACCTAAAATTCGTAGTGTTATAGCATAGCTTAGATATCTCTCATTAAATATATTTATTTATGTTAATTCGAGAAGAATATGATGGGAATATAAAATGCAAATTTTAATCTATTTCTCTAATTTTCTCTTTTCAGCCCGGGTCCATCATTTTTTATTATTAAAAATTGCGATAGATCACAGTAACAATATGCTAATATTAACAAAGGTTTTTACGATTCTATAAGCGAATAGCATTCTTTGCTAGACGTACTAGTGCAAAAAAACTTGTAACGATAGTTTCTAATCAAGGTTACATTTTCCATCTTTACTTTTAACGCTTTTTTCAGTGTAGCGTCTGAGTATTCGGAAAAGGGTTTCTGTATAACTAATCGAATTCTATAGCTGCACCAAAGATTATCTAATGCATTTTGACCCGCTAAATACGAATTTCGGAGGTGTTTTACAATAAACAGTCAGGGAAATATTTACAGCAGTTTTTACAGGAAAATTTAGAAAAATTGTTGTCTTTCGCCCTTAAAAAAATCTCCGAGAGTAGAGAGAAAGAGGAAATATTTTATAGAATGTTAAAAAAATATATAAATATTATATGAGTGTAATTAAATATTATCATTATATATTATCAGTGATAAGATTTCAGAATTTTGTAATCTCCATTTAGATATTACCACTTTAGTATCAGGTATTCTTTACAGGAATTACTTGTATACCAATACAAAATACAATCTGCCATTTCCTTACTAGATACCATATTATTACGTATTGGTACAAATTTCCACGGAGATAAGTTAGATAACACTCAATAAATAAGAATGTATACTTATTCATTTTATTGGAATGTCAATAAATATACCACCAAATTCTAATTTAGAAAGAAAATCGCTGTTTATGACATTAAAATTATTTAAATTTTTATTAAATAGATCTGGTTAAGTAAAAAAACTACCTAAGCATATGTTTCTATAATAATAATCTATCATTCTCCTGTCATGCAGTTAGTCTCCACTTTTTTCTTGTTTTAATTATACTAGCTACTTCAACGCGCTTCGCGCGTACTTTGATTATTATTTTTTTTTTTATTTTTTTTTATCTTATGAACATAATCAAGTTAGTTAATTTCAATTTAAAAGCTTTTTTTTTAATTTATACGATCATACCGTAATTTTAATGAATAAAGTAATTAAATTTTTCTTATACTATTTTATTTATTCAGTTTTAAATAAAGAAACTGAAGAATTCAATCTTGAAAATTAGACCAATCAAATGAGTCAACAACAATCAATCAAAACAGTCTTATGGTAACGGCAGATTTCATCCTTCACTTTTTTAAGAAAAGACTATCAATTAGAATGTTATATATGGCTATTGTATTTCATTCTTTTTTAAACAAGTGTTTACTTTATGAAAAGAATGTTTCCGTATATGCAGTATAAACTGAATTTTTTAAAGTCAAAATTATATGTAGGATAAAATATTCAAAATTTCTTTTAGTTATAATGATATGTTCGTATGTACTTGGGTTTTGTCCGCCTTACCCTTTATCGATATTTATATCAAGATGTTGCAAAAGTTATTTATCAGACCCTTTAACAACATTTCCGTCTCGAGTACATAAATATATCTTTTAAAAGTTTATGTTGTATTCCATAGGTTTAGAAAATAAAAATGAAGTTAAATCAGTCAAAAATTTATTGGTATATATAGTAGTCACTCATCCAAGGATTAACAGAGCTAATTGGAGAAATTTCTCACAGTACACTCTCCCGTATAAATCTTGATTTTAAATTTGGAAATATCAATTAAGAAATTAAGTCGAAGTTGCGTCAAAATATGTAATTCAAATAATAGAATGTAAAAGAAGAAAAATAAATTTTATAGAAATTATAAACAGAAGTATAATTTTATCTATTAAAAATTATAAATTGTAATAAAAAATATTTGTTATTAATTACTCGATGAATTACTTCAATATCTTAATTTATTATAAAAGTATTTCATTATCGTAAGTATTAAGTTTTCTACACGATTTTATCAAACTGATAACTTGTTAATCAGTTGTCCTCTTATGTACTATTATTTAAATACAACTCTGTTACTTGTGCTAAGCATTCACAAGTAGTCGGTTGAACAATATACTTGGATTCCCAGCAGTCATGACTTTCAAGAAACTGTGCTCGTGCAACATCTTCGTCTTCGCTCTACTATTTTTGTGTTTAGTAGAAACAGGTGGGTAGTTGAAGTTTTTCTTGAATGTAAACTCTCCTGGTAGAAATTTTAACCATAAAATATCTATTTTTTAGTTAGCTTTATTGATAAGAACAATATTCTACTTTTATTTGATAATTATGAAATAATTTAAAGTAAATCTTGGCATTTATATTTGACAAAATTGATATTTTAACTACTATACTAATAATACTTTTAGATACATTGTGTTATTGTAACATATTGATTTTTTGTAAATGTTTCCATTTAATTATACATTAAGTATAATAAAATATAGTTAATTTTCTACCATACAAAAGAATTCTCATTCATGAATTCAATGCATTTTTAGATCAAAATATAAAAACACAATTTGTAATGTTGCATTTATTTTCATTTTTGTGTCTTTTTTTAATCAGCTTAAAATTTTCTTACAATCTGTGGAGTATACTAAAGAATATTTCCGTTCTGCTCAGTTTATTGTTTTTGTTATTTTTGTTATTTTTTAATTGTAGTTGATTGACAATTAGACTTATATTTATAAATTATTTTGAAAGTTTAAACACTTTTATCATAAAGAACAGGGTTTTTTATTTAGAACAATCGTGATGAAAACGAGAAATTTAAATTTATATTATTATGAATCATATTAGTGGGGTCTTAAATCAATAATATTAATCTTTATCGACATATGTATAATAGTGAATCAAATGAATTTGTAAAAATGCAGATTTGTGAAGATGCAGTGCTACCCAAATTGTTGAAGTACGTTAAATTCCCATCTATACTTTACGAATTCCAAGATATAAAGAACTTCGACAATCAATTATATTTGACTATATTTTTTCGCGCATTTTGGTTCACGTTCTTTATGTTTCTAATCTTTCAGTCATAATAGAGTCGATATATTCAATATGGTTTCAATTGCAGCCATAAAATTATTATAAATTTCAAATGATATGAGCTTTGCAGAGATTTTTTAAATCATTTATAATTATACTGAATACTATGTAATTTGTACAAGTTTCTTTATCTATTTGGTTATTATTTTCCAGCTCTTTCAAGAAAATGCTATATGTGCTCAACTATCTTGGACGAAAGATGCCGAACGAATCCAGCAGCCTTAGACGTCGCTGACTGTGGAGGGTTAGATGAATCCAGTCCTTTAATGAAGCACATTCTGAGTTTCGAAGGTATGCATACTTCAAAATTTGTATAACCATTCTGTAAAGCTTGTTTACAACTAACCAATTATATTGATTTTGATATAAAATATTTTAGGTATTAAGGACGATGCTTTGAGCAAGGTTGATGGTAATAAATACGAAATGCAATGCGCTACCGTTGATTACAGTAAGTCTTACGTCAATTTAAATCGTATCCCTTTCTTAACAGGAATTAAAACTATTCTTACGAAAACGACATCGTTCTGATTTTTCAGTATACAAAGGTACCATGAAGGCTGTTGATAGGGGCTGTTTGCCAAAAGCTATCACTTGTGAAGATTTGAAAAAATTGGTCAGCAAGGACTTTGATATTAAAATGTGTGAAACATGTCAGGCCGACAAGTGTAATTCACGCCAAATTGATCCAATTCCAAGAATTTAATTAATTACGTTAATTGTAAATCTTTAATACTTGTGTGGAATTTATACATATTATACTTAATATAATAAAATGATAAGTACATTATAAATTAAAATACGCCTTGTTTTTATTTATGCTTAGGGGAGACCCGGGCAAGACGGTACGCCCGGGCAAGACGAAACACCTAATTTTCTTGGATATTATAATAGATGACACTAAAACAATAGAGAAAATT